>SZWC01001622.1:19032-52475 GCA_023375785.1 Penium margaritaceum | reverse complement strand
AGGTAGCCACGCACGTTCATGACAATCTCAAACTGCCATTTCCACAAGGGAAAACCTGTCCCCGTGAATTTGGACATACCCGCCTCAAGGCGGGCTGGTGTTAGATCCGCCATTTCTTGCGGTTGCTCGTCTTTTCTGCTTCGCTGCTACTCTGCTTCGTTGAGGCCGATGAGGCTGATGAGGCTGCTGACTGCGACCGTTGTCAAAGGTGCAGTTGGTTCCGTTGCATACCCCTCCCGCCGATGATCGCCTAAGGCGATGGTGCCGTCGTGAGAGAACGGACTCGGGGTCGTACCACCTTCTAAAAAGGGGTAGAGCTTAATCCCGTTGGGGCTCGAGGGTCTTGTCCAACATGGACAGAGCGATTCCTCGTCCCCTAGTCCGCCACGTGCGCGCACCCTACCTGAAGAAGCCGATCGAGCCGATGGAGCAAATGGAGCCGTCCGATGGTCGTGTCCCTGTTCTACCTGTGCGTCCTGCAAGACCACGCGCTAGTCGGTCTTGGAAGCGTGCCTTAGAACCAGAAGTGTGGGCCCATAACCCTTTGTCAATGCGCCGGATAGCAACGGTCTAGAAAACGGGTCCCGACATGGGAGGCCGCCAACCGCTCTTGGTATTGCAACCAAGATAACATATCACCCTCAAACGAGGGATCCACACTTTAGGTTCGTTTGGTTTGCAACCTCACGAAGTCCGCATGTTGGTCTTTAGTGTCTACCTTTGGTTGGACACTCTGTGAGGAGTCTCAAAGGCAAGAACTGTAAATGGATGCATGCAAGGTACAGGCTTTTATACTTGCAGAGCTTTGCTAAAGCTTCTGCTTGTAGTGGCTCCACTGGAGCCAACCTCAACCTACATTCCTACTTGGCGCGTCCTTAGACCGCCAAGTGTCATCCTCATGGCAGGCTCTAGTAAGCTTCCTAGAAGCTTCCTGTCCCATTTTGGCCACAAAGAAAATTGCGGCCGTCGCGGGGTTTGAACCCACGACCTCTGGTATGAGACTCCGGTGCCTAATCAACCAAGCCAAAAAGGTATGGTTCCTATGGTGAGGCACAGGGTACATACCCATTATGGGCAGTGCATTCCTGGCCCATCTCAGAACAGACCAAGGGGACATACTCCATAGAGCAGTGCATGCCTTGTTTGTATGTGTAGCTAGCCAGCTAGGCAGTGGACAAGGTGCATACTATTTCAACACTTTGGTTCTATGCCATTTGTGGTGAAAGTTGTTGTTGCTATCTGGTTTTCCTTAAGAGAATCGTTGTTTGTGTGTTGCTGATCTTCCATCGTCAGAGTCTTTTCCACTGTTGTTTTTCATCGGGTGTGCTCACTCCGTTCACCGTTCTCTTCCTAAATTTTGTGAACTCTTGAAAGGTGGAGATGTGTTGAAGAATTGTGTGGGGTTACTGCCAGGTAGTTAATGCATCAGTTGCCCCTCCAACGGTACTCAGCTCTCATACAAAGTTTTACGCCAAGAAAAACGTAGTGGGTTCACAGGGATGCCGAGAATTAAAATGAGGCATGTGTGGGATCCTTGGAGCTAGGTCCGAGTGATGCGTGCGACGTTGCACCGTGATTGGTTGCTTCTTTATGAAAGTGAGTGCTGAGACTTCGGGACTGTCAAGGTACTTATTTATAAAAGTCTAGCACCGTCAAGAAATCGACATAACAATATCGGAACATTGATATGGTTCACAGTACTTGTGTCGACCATTCTGGCATGTGGTCGAAGATGTCATAAACTTTTGGAACAGAACACCGGAGGTTAGGGAAGTTGGCCAAAATTCCCTCAACCAAACAACACAAAAATTTTGAGGTCAACGTGCGGTGGGCCATGAATGCAAGGACAAAAATGCCCACTCACAGAGTTCAAGGACTTGCGTACGTCAGGGATGTAACACTTGTCTTATTAGTTGTGATGTCCCAATGTACTAGCAGACATAGAGCGGTGACGGCAAAAGTATCCGTTGATCAGATGATCGTCGTCTCAGAGGTTGTCGTAGGGCTTCCAGCTATTGTTCATAGCATCGTAGCCGTGCCACTTTACCAGATACTCCGTTGTTTTTCCTAGAGCTCGGTGTCTCTGGATATCTTCAATCACATACTCTGTGTACCCGTCCACTTGTGCATGAAGTGGAGGTGGGACGTCTTTGCCAAGGAAGTGCGTACTGGGGACTTGAGCCTGCTGATGTAGAAGACGGGATGGATCACCATGCTGTTAGGCGGGCTAAGGCAAGCGGCATTGGGATTTGCATTCGCTCGTTCTCAAACGGTCCCAACCACCAAAACTTTAGCTTCGCAAAATCTTGTCCCCATATTTTGATGTTTGCATAGCTGAGTAAGACGTGGTCGCCAATGCTGAACACGTCATCGCTATAATGTCAGTCAACCGATCATTTCATAGCTGCTTGAGTCTTCACGAGCGTCTGTCACGTTTCTTTCCAGATTCTTGCGAATTCCCTGTGGTGGATGTCGATAGCGGAGATGTTGCTTTGATTGTGTCATCGCTGCGGTGGGAAGTTTTCCGTGCACCACTTCAAGAGGAATTTTCGCCAGTTGTGCTGGAAATGCACGGAGTTGTACACGAGTTTGGCGATCAGCAGTTTAGCCGCCCAATCTGTGTTATGGGGCTTGCATAAACTTCAGAGGAGCTGTCCAAGCATCTGATTGATCCGCTCGGTTTACCCGTTGGTCTGAGGATGGAACGCCGTTCATAGCAGGATCCGACTGCCATAATGCATCATTAGTTCGTGCCAAAAATGGCTAGTGAAGCGGCCGTCTCTGTTGTTGATGACAGTACGTCGCAGACCATGCAACCGCATAACATGGTTTAGAAACAACCGCGATGTCCGCTCTGTGGTGATGGAGGTTTTCATCAGAATGAAGTGCGGCATTTTTTAAATCTGTCCACCATGACAAGGATGGCATCATACCCCTCAAGTGTGGAAGACAGTCTCGTCACAAGATCCATGCTAATGTCGGCCCACAGTTCCCTCGGAATAGGTAGGGGTTGAAGTAGACCAGGCGGTTGCGTGCGACGGGATTTTTATCTGTGAGATGTGTCACAAGATCTGCAGAAGGCCGACGCGTTGGTTTGCATGTACGAATCTCCTACAGTCCTAATGCAACTCGTTTGGTGTAATGGAAGCTAGGGTTGGGCAAAGGACGGCCATGGATTTTCGTTGAACACAAGACACAAGTGTTTGGAGAGAGCAAGGAGCAGTTCTACGGGGTGAGACTCGCTAGCCAAGCTCACCCGTCGGCCGGCGAGCGAAGCTCGCTTATGCTTCTTTTCCTGCAAGCGAAAAACCTTGCGCAGCCCAAAATCCGGTCCCGGGCCGGTTCTAAGTTTCAGCACAGACTAGGTCAGTCACTAATTTTCTTCCTCGACTTTGAGGTGTTTTCCAGGTCTTCGTGCACAAGAAAACACAAGATGTATCACAGAAGATGCACGATGAAACTAGGTCATCAAGGCCCTTTATAGGGACATTCATAGGTGAAGAGGGTGGACCTGGGGCAATGCTGTTGAGAAGGAAGCAAACACAGGAGGGGTGATGGGAGTATATGGGTTGTATGCTCAACACTAACGCACTCGCTCACTGTGTGTCGCCTCCGCTCTCTAAGTCAGCATGCCCTGTACACTCATGGCCACCACAGATTCATACAAATACATACAGGGAAAGTAACATTATCTTCTTCCACCAATAGTGCATTGCCAACTTCTTGAGCGTCTTGTCCTCGCCGAAGTGTCGACCTCAACCGGTGTTTTGGCATTCCTCCAATATCATTCTTTGCAGTTCCTTCTTTGGAGGAACGACGACCTGGAGAGTGAATTGTCGTTGCCAGTAGGGATCATCGAACCAAAACTTGTTCTTGTCATACCCACCAAACTCCTCGTAACCTTCCATGAACAACCTCGCGAGCTGTAACTATTGGTCTCTAACCACTGCCTCTAGAGTCCATAAAATCTCACAAGGTCAACAAAGCCGTAACTCCTCTCTGTGAAAGATAGCCAAGTAGGATGAAATCAAGGCTTTGACTTAGCACAGTGTATACAAGCTTGTCGATCTCCCACCTTGGAAATAGGATGTCTCAGCCAAGTAGGTTTATCATAGAAAGCTAAAACAACATAGCACATTCGAGTGACATAAGACTTGACTCACCGCTAAGGAATTCTCATAGATCCTTTGGTTTGATGAAATTTTTTTCCCAATCGATCATTACACCATTGCATGATCCTGCCTAAGTCTTGTTGCCCAAAATGATTGGGGACTTGAGCAGGTGGACGTGGAAAAATTATTCCTTCATAGTAGGCTTGATGAGGAGATCTATATGATCTAATTTCCTGGCTTTACCGATGGCACCAACAACATATCGCAACTGCGGAAGACCTTGTGTAGTCTCAAGCAGTCACCATGATGTTGGAACTAGAAGATAACATCCACGTTAGAAAATGACGGTTGCTGCAAAAGTACAACTGATCCGGAAATATTTCCTACTGTACCCTCTATCCCACTTGTGGCCATGCTTGTGTATGTCAATGACCTGCTTATTGGATCTCCCAACATGGCTGATGTTCAGGAAGTCAAGAAACTCCTACGGTCAACACATAGAATGAAGGACCTTGGACCTGCCCAAGTCTTCTAGGGCATGGAGCTTGAGCGTGACCGCTCAAAGTGGACACTGCATGCTCACTAGGCTGCGTATGTTTATAGCTTGGAGGAGCTCCTTGCCTTCCTACTCTCTCTAGTCTACTCGGCCTCTATGCCGATGAATCCAACAGATTAGACAATGGTGAAGTTATTGAATGTCTTCAAACTACGGGAGACAGTTAACTGACCATCTACGGCTGATTGGATCTTTGATGTATCTTCTCATAACAACTTGAACATATGTGGCCTTTCTAGTGAACTTCCTATCTGAGTTCTCTTGGTGTCTCAGAGAGAGCAACATCTTGAGGCTACATTGTGTGGTAATACCTTGTCCATCCCATGCATAGGGCTATGAAAAAAGAGCAAAACCCTCATTCATTTTCACTGGTTTCACTGATAGTTTCTGGGCTCATGATTTAGATGCACAAAGCTTCACATGCTAAAATGTCTTGATGGGGACACGACTTTCCCTTGGAAAAGCGGCAAATAACCGTGTGTGGCAAGGAGCTCATGAGAAGCTGAGTATGTGGCACTTGGTACAGGCATGTGTGAGGCTACCTCGATATGTCGCTTGCTATAGCAACTTCGCTTCGGCATTCGTTACATCAGTCTACACTGTGACAACCAGGCATGCACCATTCACACACAAAGCACATCCATATTGAGCACCACTTTGTTCATGAGTGCATCACTACTGCGCTGGTTTGTGTTTTCTCAATGGACAAACATTCACAGTGAGCTGATTTTCTTACAAAGGCATGCCGTAGATTCGTCTTCAACTGCGGTATTCATGCTGTTGGTTTTTCTTGTCCCTATGACCCTGGGTGAAATTTACTCCCTCTGTCTCCGTTCTGGAATTGGCTTGTTGTAGCATGTGAACGATGTGGCTGCAGTTCGTGGGGGACTGTAAGCAATTATGGTTCATTTGGTGGCCCATCACACCCGTAATGACCTTTTGTCTTGCTTCACATGCTCATTAGATCACACATCTACTCAAAACTAAGTGTTGGGACTAGGCTACAGCTGTCACATGCTACCATCAAGATCGGAGACATTTTTTATGGGACTCTCAAGCTCTACCAGTTGTAGCACACATGCAAGCAGTGGCCTATGGCCACACAATTTTCATTCTCTCATGACTCTTGCTGTGTGTTTTACTCAAAGGGAGCTCTAGCTCTTTCACAATTTAAAATGCCGCGGCTATCTCCAACTTGCATGTGGATTTTTGGGTCTTGTTTTTCCTGCCATGTGTTGATCCTTAGGGAGCCACCTGGCCAGATGAAATCTGCGGCATGGTAAGTAGCTGTCCTCGGTATCTACTCAAAGGAAGGGCTTGGCCCATGGATGGCAGTGTGGCCTTGGCAAGCTCTATGTACGAACGATGGTCACACTCACCGGGTGTTGCTTAACTCCTTCCTTTGTTGCTCACACAAACTAAGTCCCAAACAGTCTTTTTAAGTACCACGGTCGTTCTGTGTGGGAATGTTCCTACAATCCCCTTTTGTATTCCATGGTTCTGGATGCTTAGAAGAATGACTACAGGTGGTCTGTACAAGTATCAAAGGAGATTCCTGTTGTAACTTGCACATGCACTGTCTCACTAATCTGAATTGTGACCTCTCGATAGGTGTACATGCTCAAGCAGGCGATTGACTCAGTCGACTTTCAAGACAATGGACGCTGAGTGATGGAGGGGAAATTTCACTTTAATGAGAGACATGGCTCCCAACTTGCTGTGTAGAGTCTCACACTTGGTAGCAATGTGTGGCAACCTCCGTTGATAGCAACCACCGTCACTCATGTAACCGGTATTCATAGGCAGCTGTTTGAAGTAGAATAGGATTTACCAAGGTTCAGGCAATCATAACCTTGCTTTGTGACTTTCCAAGCTGATTCTGACAGTACAACTGCGTTTGCAGCGTCCGTATTTTTGTATGGTCCAGTTAAAAAAGGAAACGGATGACATCTAGGTTTGGGGTTGTCTGTCGTCTGGCAGGGCTGACCAAGAAAATCCTACAAGCCACAAATTAGTGGATTTTCCTAATTGTCTGGTAGACTGAGTAACAAGTCAACGAGAGGTGAGGGCCTAAGTTGGTGTGGGAGGGGTCGCAAACCAAGCTTCATTCTTGCAGTCAACTCAATCATTACTCCTTTCTCATAACAGTCTTGTTGCTACACTTCAATTTCAGTTTTCCCCTCTTACAATTGAGCAGGCAGCGATGCACATGCGCAAAGTTTGGGTGTAGCAGGCCGTATACTTCAGTCCAAGTATGTGAGGTGGTAGAAAATAGTACTGTCTAGACTAGCTCATCATTATGTCTAGTATGTTATGAGAGCCATAACATAGCAGATGCAGCAAAGTGATCAGCAATAGCAACGTATAGATGTCAACCAACATTGGTGGGCCCCCATACGTACCAGTGGAGGGCAATATCTGCTGGATGTTTTCTAGGAGACTTAGCCTTGCTTGGTCAAAGCTTCAAAACGCTTTCGATGCGGGGAAAATGCTACCAATTTTTTTCACATAATTGAGCCCATGATGGTGGTAGCTTTGGTGATCACGTGTCGGAAGCAAAGTGGCACGACGTCAATGGCAAAGCTCACGTACGTGGCAATGGTATCACCATGCAACAGGAATGTGTCCCTGCTATTTCACCATTTTTTTTCTCCTCTTCACCCATCTTTACCTGTCTTACCCTTCATGCCGGTTGCAGCCATGTCACTAACGGAGGAATCAACACAGCCACATTAGGAAACTACAAAAGTAATAAAGAACTCCTAGATGCTCCCTTGCTCGCTCACTGCTTGCCACGTGGCAAACATAGCATTAGTCGTAGCGGAGCAGCACACGACATAAGCTACCATAGTGTGGTAGCAACAATAGTAGCACAAATAGGAATGACAATGTAGTATCATTGGGAATAGCGCGTTACATCTAGAGTAGCATGCAACAACAATAGCAGGAACGAAGCAGCACCAAGAGTAATGTACAATAGTTTTAGCAGCTTGTAGTAACAATTGTAGGAGAAGGCCACAAGCAACAGCAGTCGCAACAGTAGCAGCAGTAGCAGTAATAACAACAACATGCAATAGCAACCACAATAGTAGCATCACTTGATGGCAACAGATACACTATGGCCACAGCAGCAACGATCATAGCAGTAAAAACAACTTGATAGCCGGCGGCACAAGTTGGAAAGAAGCCTTACAAGCTTCCATGCAGTTCTAGGAGGCTGCCGACCACCAAATACGAGTAGTGAAAAGAATGGGCTGCAGTTAATCAAGGTTCAGGTGTGGCTTCTGCTCCAAGCGGTAGACAACCTAGCCCTCAAAGATGGACAGACTCACATACACCGTCGATTCAATGGAGTGAATTTCATGGTCTAGTTGACAGGCCCTAAAGAAACACCAGTCCACGAAGCGTCTCAAAACGGAAGTCGCCACCGACGACACAGTCCGTAGTCGGCTGGGAGGGCGAGACGGCAAGCGTTTCCACAACTGCTCCTCACTATGTGGTTGTTGCCACACGGCTTCCACTACTGTTGTTGCTTCCTTCGCCGCATCTGCTGCTGCTTTGCATAGCTGTTGGTGTCGCATCTATTAACCGATGCTGCACGCTGTTGCTGCTTCCATCGTTGCTGTTGCTATGCGCTGCTGCTACTGTTGCCACTCTTGTTGCTGCCATTACTGCTATGCAGTATTGATGCGTGTCACTGCCGCTAGTGCTCAGTGTAGTAGCTGTCGCTACCGTTGCTGCTGCGTCTGGTGCTGCTCGTGCTGTTACTTCTGTTATTGTTGGTGTTGTTTCAACCGCAGTCGCTACTGTTGCAGCCACTACTGCTGCCATTGATGATGCTGTTGTACACTGCTCACTCCCCCTATAGTGCTCACGTGTAGTCACTTCGGGCTCCCTCATGCTACTGCTGGCTTGGCGCCACGTGGCGTGTTCTCTCTGCGTTCCGCCCACTACTACTGCTTCTACTACTTCTTCTGCTCAGACGCCCCCTTGTGCTCTCATTCCACATTAGAACTAATTAGGGAATGCAGGCCCAAGAAGACAAGAACATGAGCGCTAAGTGTGAGCGCATAGAAAAACAGTAAGAATTTGGCAAAGTCTGGATCGTAGAATATGGTAGAACAAGGAGAGTTTACAAATGCGGCATTCTTGCCTCATACACACCGTTTCCGCATCTACTCTATAGTAAACCCAAATTTTGCACAGAAAGAATTTGATGGCCACTTTGGCAGAAAACCACTTCTAACATCCACCAAGTGCATCAAACACTTTTGATGGCCATTGTGAATAACAAGTACTCCGGATGTCCAACGTGGACAATTTTGTCCGAGGATTTGTAGAAAACTCCGCATACCCACTTTCCACACCGGCCAAAGTAACACGACAGCATTGAAACAAGACCCAATTCTTGGCTCACATCAGAAGCACAGCGTGGCAGATGACATTGCCAATAGACTAGCTTCCAGAGCCGTTCTTTAAATGGATTATTGGTTAACACAACAAAGTACGATCCGGAGAAAAGCAGATCAGTAGTCTGATTAAATGATCGAACAACAACTATAGTCTATGGACTGCTTTGCTCTCCACAATAGAGATAATTGTCGCTCTCTCCCATTAACATAAGTACAAAGGTACAATTGTGAACAAAACAAAACAGAAAAAACTACAAGATGGACGTGAGAAATGCTTTCCTCCATGCCACGCTGGAGGGTGAGGAGCTCTACGTGGTGCAGCCCCCAGGTTTTGACGACGGCACCGGCAGAGTCTGGCGACTGCGGAAGGCCCTTTATGGCCTGAACCAGTTGCCTCGTTGCTAGAACCAGAAGATCAGTAGCACACTTCTCCGCGGTGGCCTCCTGCGCAACACCGCTGACCCCGCACTATTCGTCAGCCCGCGAGGCCAGACCTTCACCGCTGTTCTGCTCTACGTCGACGATTGCCTTGTTGCATCTCCAGACATGGCTGCCATCCATCATGTTAAGGACCTGCAGAACACCGCCTACCTAATGAAGGATCTTGGGTCTGCCCGAGTCTTCCTGGGCATGGAGCTCAAACATGATCGCTCCCTGGGTAACCTGCAAATCCAACAGGCTGCCTATTTGCAGACCCTGTCCACTCACTTCGCCGAGGACCTGCCCCTTGTGTCGAGCGAATCTTCACCCATGTCACCTGATGGCCAAGTGAAGCTCAAGAGTCCTGACCATGCCATTGTAGGGGAGCAAGTTGACGTGACCACGTATCTGCGAGTCATCGGGTCACTGATGTTCCTAGCGACGACGACGCGCCCAGACATCCCATTCACCGTCAACCTCCTGGTTCAGTTTTCTTAGGAGCCGCGTCACCTTCACTTCGAGGCCGTGATCCGAGTACTGCGCTATGTCGTCTCTACTCCTTGGCGGGGTCTCATGTTCCGCTGCCAGCCATGAGTTGTCGCGGTGGGCTACACCGACAGTGACTGGGCCTCCGTCCGGACAGTAAGAGTCAAACAGGCTAGATTTTTCTGATCAGCGACATGGCTGTGTCCTGGCGTAGTGGCAAGCGGGAGTGCATTGCACGCAACACTGCCGAGGTTGAGTAGTGTGTGGTTGCGTCATCTATTTTCCGAGTTGTGTCAGTCCGTCACATCCATCACGTTGCATTGTGACAATGAGAGTGCCATGGCCATTCCCGACAATGATGGCGTGCATCACACACACACAAAGCACATCAACATTGAGTATCACTATGTGCGTTTGTTGTTGCATGAAGACAGCATCAACATTGTGTGGGTTGAGACAGCATGGCAGCTGGCTGACTTCTTGACCAAGGCACAGAAGCTCGAATCGTTCTAGAAGGCTGTGAGTTCGGTCGGTGTGCGTCCGTGAGTTGCACTCTTTGTCCCTGCCTACGTCTCTGCATGCCCAGGGGGAGTCTGACTGTTGACCGTGTCTCTGCCCGCCCATGTGCACAACACCTGTGAGTCATGGGGGAGTGTTGGTTTTTGCGCATCCTCATTATGCTCTGTTGTGTCCTCCCGGCTTGTGTACATCTGCATGCAAATGATTGACAGCAAGACTCGACGCTGCTAAAGTGTCGTCCGGTGGATTCAACGCACGTTCAGGCCTACTCGCAGTTTGCTGGAGCCTCCTCTCTCTAGCCACGTGCTCAGCTCCATCGGCAGGCCTCCTCGACGGCCGGGCCGTTGGCGGTCACTGCCACCGCAGATGCTGTCTGCATGCCTCAGACGCTGGATCTGAGTGTACCATTACGTCTACAGTGTCATGGTATGCCTAGGGTCCATGTCTAATGTTGCGTGGCACTATTTGGTATTGTGGACCATCGTAGGCACTACCTGGGTTTCGGGCAGCCATAACTCTTTGCTGCTTTTTTTCTAGATTTTTCTGAAAGCATGACTGCGTTCCCAGCGTTGATATTATGGTATGATCCAGTTTTTATGCAAAACAGACGACGCCCGGGTTTTGTGCTGTCGGCCGTCTGGCAGGGCTCACCGGAAAAACCCTGCCTGCCAGAAAATAGGTCTAGGTCTATTTTGTGATTGGCTGGTTAGCTGAGTAAAAATCTCTACATAGCTGGGGGGGAGCTAGAACCTGGAGGGGTCTCCCATTGTTGCTCATTCTTCATTCTTTATCAGTCACTTTCAGTTTTCAGCTGCTTTCTCGCACTTACACTGGCGTGCACGTTTATGAGTAACAATCCCAGAGCTTCCATACTGAGACTCTAGAGCAGCAGACTGAGGGGCAGCAGACTTGAGCAACAAGCGTGGAAGCCCACTCGTATGGCTTCTACCCGTCACGAGCAACGCTGATGGATTACCCCGCGTTGGTGGTATAGGGTAGAGGAGAGCGTGACAACACGACGGGCCTCCTGAGTGTTCCGAGACTTCTCCAATACCTACAACAGCGCTGGCGAGACGCAGTCAATGCGTTCCGGCAACCTGGTTGGCTTGTCGGGAGCTAGGAGACTTTTCTCAGTGGGATGAGACGCGTGCACCCGATGAACTGCACCGGTGCGACAAGGAGACTCGATGGCTATAGCAACGCTTCTGATGTTCGGAAAAGCTGTTTGTGATGTTTGGACGCTGATTCTGAGTGTTTCTAGCAATACTCTGCGCACTCGGACAGTTATTCCGGTGCTGGAGGAGACCACCTTTGTTGTTCACGTGGTCTATGCAGTGTGCTCTTCCCGCTCACTTGTTTGGGCTCAGCGGGGGTGACAGGGCCCGATGCAGCTAGTTGCCGACGCCCCTACATAAGTCCGCTAGTGGCTCATTTGCTGTGACCTAATTCCATTGTACCTACTCCTTGGGCCTCCAGGTTTTCTCGTGGCCATTTTTCGCACAAAATGAACACGGTACTCACTTTACACAAAAAATGATTCCAGTACCTACTTTTCCCGGCGTGCCTCAGATCATGCGTATTGTGCACACTATTGCAAAGAAATTCACGCTACACCAGTCCAAAAAGTTGAATTGTTAAAATTTTGATACGTCCTGTTTTGTCTTTTAAAATTTCATCATTTCTCGTCACATTTTATTTCAATCTATGTTCATTCTTCTTTCACGTGACGTTCACGTGACCAAGTATGTCTTTTCTTTCTAACATGTGTTCGCCTTTCTGGTCTAAGAAACAATTGGGGTGTGATTCATGCCCGGTTTAGAAACTTTTTTTTCTCGTCAAATGTTTGGCTCCCGGTCTTCCATGTGCGTCATAATCCCGTGACCGTGGACATCCACGTTCACACGATGAGCTCATTGATAATGCAAACGAGCAATGAAGTCCTCGAATGGGCCTATCGGCCCTAAGCCAACTGGCTCATTTGAAGACTGTTCCGCTCGTTCGCTATGCGAAGCAAGCAAAAGAATTCTTGAGCTCGCTATCTTATCGCCTTTGCACACAATTTGCAAAGGGGATAAGATAGCAAGACTGCATTTAAACCATAAGATTGTCAAATTTAATGGAGTTTGACCGACTAGGTTTGATTTGAGGGAAAATCTTGTTCATTTTTTTGTTCTTGTATGTACCACTTTCTAAGGTCAATGATCTTGTAAAGAGATTAACTTAGACATTTTTTGACAGACCATGAAATCTTCGTCGTGCGATATGTCGAACCGATGATTGTAGTCCTTTTCCGGATGAACGCAGTCAACTCTATTGACGGATGGTTGACTGTCATTAGAAAACACCAAAAGTCCAAAAAAGTGCTTAGACTGAACATGCACAAAGAGGACCTGCATATAATCACAAATACCGTTCTACCACCTAAATTCGGAAACCCTTTTCAGAAACATATTTTTTCGCCTTTTTTCAACAGACCAGACTTGTGTTTTGGACCGTTGGGGAGGAACGGTGGACGGAAATTGGCCCCCCTTATATTCAAAACTCCTTGTTCGCCTCCCCGCATTCACACCATTCCAGAAAACATCGGGCTGACTTGGCCATGCTACCCGCACTGCGAGCACACACAAAGCATGCACTGCAGGTGTGACTAGAGGAAAACGTCTATCGACTTGTCGTTCTTGAAATCCTCTTCGGGCGGAAAATTTTCAACAACCGTTTGCAAACAAAATTCCCCCTGCTCCCGAGGGAGCTTGAACTGAATTATGGACCGGCCCCGAAACTGAGAATAATAAATTAGTTTCTGAATTTAGCCGGGAGTAGGGTAGGACAAGGACTGCGACATGTGATATACAATCTCCTAAAGACAAAACTTCACCTACTGGTACCCGGAGTCGCCATTGTGCGCACAACTATCGTGCGCACAAAGATTTATATTGTGCACACTTGGACACACATCGAACATCGCCCTTCCATTGTAAACACCGTGTGACGGTTGCGCGCATGAGAAAAATGCACATGGTTGATCGCAGGGTTCATCGCATGCAAGAAGAATAGAGGTAAGGCCAACAAGGTCGACCCCGTCGACGAGATTGTCCAATTTTACGGATGAAGAAAAAACATGGTGGGATGCCCGCGAGTGCATCCATGTTGGCATGCCGATGCTCGTGATGGAGCATAACGTAGCCCAGTACGGAGCCCGGGAGAAGGTCTGCAATGATGGCCGACATGGTCAGGTTGAGGGCCTTGGTGCCAGGGTCCCCACTCACGAACGTAGGAGTGGAAGAGACACGTGGAGCGATAGGGGGCAGAGACGCCACAGTGCGCGGTGCGACGGTCTGCGCGCTCAGTGACGGCCTGTGTCGGAAGCTGTCGCCTGGGCCACGTGTGTAGCGTGGTAGGGCATGAGATGGCACCGAGTCTGACGGGCTGACGAAGGCGGATGGGGCTGCTGGCACGGAGGGACCAGCAGACGTGAGTGAGGCTGCTGGCCTGGAGGGGCAAGCAGGCGCGACTGGGGTTGCTGGCCCGGAGGGGCCAGCGGGCGCGACAGGGGCTGCCGGCCCGGAGGGGCCAGCGGGCGCGACTGGAGCTGCTGGCCCGGAGGGGCCAGTGAGCATGACTAGAGCTGCTAGCCCGGAGGGGCCAGCAGGCCCGACTGGAGCTGCTGGCCCGGAGGGGCCAGCGGGCGCGACTGGGGTTGCCGGTCCGGAGGGGACAGCGGGCGAGACTGGGGCTGCCGGCCCGGAGGGGTTAGCAGGCGCGACTCGGGCAACTGGCTGGGAGGGGCCATCGGACGCGACTGGGGCTACCGGCTCAGAGGGACTAAGTGATGTGTCACCCGGAAGCGGCAGGATGGAGGATGGACTCACCACTCCCCCACGCAACAGGAGGGACACGGACAAACTGGAGAGAATAAGATCGTGAGGAAAGAGCTCCTCAAAGAAGAGGGCATCGTGAGACTCGACGATGCACTGCTAGGATGGATCCCAGAAGCGCCAGGCCTTGGAGTGACGAGAGACGTCGAGAAAGGTGCAAGGACGTCTGCGGGGGGCGAGATTGCCGCCCTGCTGCGGGGTGGGCAACCACACAATGGCCACGCAGCCCCAGATGCGAACCGGGCGGAGGTCAGCGCGCTGACCGCACCAGTGCTGGTACGGCGTGGAATGGCAGGGAAGAGGTTCGTGGGGAATCCGGTTCTAGACCCACGTCATGTAGGCCATAGCTTCAAAGTAGAAGCCATGAGAGAGACCAGACTCAACCCGCATGGTGCGAACGGCGTCGACCATAGTGCGGTTCCAACGCTCGGAGACACCCTTCTAAGCGAGCGTGTAGGGCGCTAATGTCTTGTGGTGGAAACCGTGGGAGGCGAGAAAAGTCGTGGTTTTGTCCATGTAATCACCACCGCGATCGGAGCGAAAGCGGCAAAGAGATCGACCACACTTGCGCTCCGCAAGGACAAGCCATTCCTGAATGGCACGAGCGACATCGCTCTTGTGCTGAAGGCAGAAGACCGAGTGGTAGCAAGAGTAGTCGTCGGTGAAGGTGAGGACATACCGGCCATGCTTGCCGATGGACTCGGTAAGGAGAGGACCCATGACATCGGAATGGACCAGGTCTAGAAGGGCGGATGCACGGAAGGAGGACTGAGGGTATGTGGACCAGTGCATCTTGCCCTAAGCGCAACCAATGCACTACGTGGGACATGGCCAAGGGAAAGTGTCCAGGTCAAGGCCCTTGGCCAGCTGGGTGCGGAGCATGCTATCGACGGCAGCAACATCAATGGATTACGAGTAGGAGGTGATGCAACTCGCATTTCCCTCGGGGGTAGGGCGAGGCAGGCCGAGCTGGAGCGCAATGAAATACTCCAACTGTTGCTCACGTAAAGATGGCTCGGGAGTGAAGACTGAGTGCGTAGTGACAACGCCTGAGCCTGGATAGAAGGAGGACAGTCCCGGTGAAGGGAAGAGAGGCATCAACGGCTGCAGAAAATGCTGCTGCGAAGCTGGCGTCGGCGGGACCGGTGTGGCTGTCGGAGGAGTGGAGTTGCTTGACGGGGTCAAGGCGCCAGGGCAAGCGACAAATACAACGGCAAAGGCGAGACGGCGCTTCCGCTGGCGGCGCATGGTGGCGATGACGCGCGCCTCATCCGGCGGTAGTGAGCACGTTTACCACCCATGCCCTAGCTGGCCACAGTTGTGGTAGACCGAGCCACCACCGCTGGACCCAGACGACTGCTATTACGGTTGTTGCTGGTGATCTTTGCCCTTCTTGTCACGGCGCGTCTTCTTCCCCGGCGCTGAGGAGCTGGTGGAGGTAGCTGGTATGGGGGATTCAACGGCCACGGAAGCGACTGCAGGGGAGGCGAGGGCCTTTGTGCGCTGAAGATGGGACTTCAGATGAGCTTTCTTAATCCTAAGGAAGAGCTCGTATGCCCAGGGCATGAGGGTGACGTGGGTTGCGATGGTGGAGAGGACTTCCTGGGAGTATCGGACGAAGAAGTCTGCGTACGCGCCGTTGGCATCGCGCTTGATGGTGAGGTGCGCGGCGAGAGGGGGTGGAGCAGAGGTACCTAGGCAATGAAGGATGTCCTCAGCCCGCTGCCAGTAAGCGGTGACTGTCTTGGTCTCCCCCATGTGCAAGGAGTTGAACTCCCGCAGCAGACTGCTGGTCTCAGCGTCGTTGGACAGGCGATGGGGACGGGTGAGGGCGTGTCATGCCGCTGCAAGGTTTAGGGTCCCTTAAGCGGTGAAGTCGCCGAGGAAGGGCTCTAGGGCTAGGCGGGAAGCCGGAGGAGCGATGGGGACGAGGGCATGTACGGCACGACCAGTGTCATACAGCTGGTCAGCCTGAGTGGAGTCATACGGAGGGGTGCAATATGCCCACAAGCCTTCACCCTGTGCCCAGATGCGGAAGCTGAGCTCCCAGCTCCAGAAGTGCTTGCTTGCCTGATGTGGCGGGGGAGGCGTCTCAAAGTCCTTTTGCCCGCGGCCGGTGCCCAGAGTGGGGCCAAGGATAGACGTCACTGTCTTGCGCTGGTGCTGAGTATGTTGCTGTGCCAAGTAATATGTTGCAGCGGACAGAGCGGGGCTGGCTTGCCTAGCAAGAATGACCGGCGACGGGGCACTGGTAAGAGTCTGTGAGGCCAGTGGCTTGCACTGCTACAAGTTGTTGCGTCAAGGCGGCGAGCTATTGCTGAATGACAGCGAGGTGGTCAGGGGTGCTAGCTACTGCTGCCACTGCTCGGTGTTGTTGCCTGCCGCTACTACTGCAGCAGGCTACTAGTGCTACGCGCTGGTGCCAGTCACTACACCTGGGTGACGTTGACGCGTGCGTCGTCGCCCGCAGGTGTCTAACACGGCCTGCCGCTCACCTCCTCGCGTCATGCGCGTGGGTCAATGCTGCCGGAAAAATCCCGATAGCATTTCCCCTGACCCAGTGGCTGTGGGAAAAAGTCTGACGCCGCCACCAGGCTGGTCAATGCAACCGGAAAAAATCCGGCAACATTTCCCTTGCACTGGCACGTATGGGGGTTCGTCCGCGTTGTCTGGCACTTGTACGCTAGTCTTCTGTTATTGCTGCTACGCTCTGGCTCTGATACCGAATTGGAAGACTTAGGCAACAGGTTGCGGCAACAGCGTTGTTGATGTAGCGTGCAAGCTTCCACGCTCCTTGCTTAAGTCTGCTGCCCCCTCAGTCAGCTGCTTTAGAGTCTAAGTATGGAAGCTCTGGGTTTGTTACTCAGAAACACGCATGCCTTCGATAGCGCCAGAAAGCAGCTAAAAGAGCTGAAACGCAGAAACAACTAGAAATATAGCAGCAAAGAGTTATGGCTGCCCGAACCCAGGCAGTTGTAGACAACGGAGAGATGTCTAAGGACGAGTGGAGTGGGATTGGGAGCATCCATGGATGGCCTTAGAACAAGCCATTGAGCGTGAGCGTGAGGAGAACACCAAGTCAAAAGTGAGTAGTAGTACAAGTCACGGGCAGACGAAGTCTTAGGTGACGAGGGGGGAGTCGAGAGCGAGCGAGCAGCGAGCTCGATCTCGCTCTCGGTTTATCCCCTCCCTAGGGCTCGAACACCACATACACCATGTTACAACCTTGAGCATAAATCACGCCACGCAAGTGTGAGCCACACAAAAGTAAGCCAGGAAACGAGCCCGGCTGGCACAAGATATGGCACAACCAAAGGCTGTGTTCCTGCATCACTCGGTCCTTGCGACTGCTGGTCTGTCACACGATGGAGTCGTCGACTGAAGGTGGTCCTCATCCTCCATCACCTGCGACAGTGAAGGTGGAGCGTGCAGCGAGGCCAGAGGTCACAACATGCCATAAACCAATACTCCCCCATGACCCGCAGCCGACGCACACACACACAAGGACAAAAGTCACAAGACGTGACACACACTGAACTGTACAAAAGGGCACAAGGACAAACTCTCACCCATGAACATCACGTGTACACATAAGCCCAACGGCATGCACTGCAGCCTTGAACACGTTGCTGCTAAGAGCCTTCGTAAGGAAATTGGCACACTGCTGTCGGGTATCGACCCAGACGATCTGAACATCACCTACGGCAATGCGCTCACGTACAAAATGATGCTCCACATTGATATGCTTTGTGCGCGTGTGATGCATGCCATCATGCTCAGCCATGGCTTTGGTGCTCTGGTTGTCACAGCGCAGGGTGATGGAGCGGATGGGGACGCGCAACTGCTGCAGCAGGCGACACAACCAGATACTCTCACACGTACCTGCACCCAAGGCAACATACTCTGCTTCACTGGATCTGTGTGCCACACACCCTTGCTTACCGCTTTTCCATGACACGGCTGTCCCCCCAACGAGGAAAATGTAGCCAGTGCGACTGCGAGCATCAGTATCGTGGGCCCAGTCGCTATCGGTGTAGCCATCCACTACCACTGAGGGCTGTGCTCGATAACAGAGGCCTGTTCGGGCAGTGGAAAGTGCATACCGGACAACGCGTAAGGCGGCCTCCATGTGTTGTGCTCAAGGACACTGGGAGAACTGGGCAAGAAATATTACTGCGAAGGCGACGTTTGCCCTGGTCGTGGTCGCGAGGTACATGAGCGAACCAATGACGCGCAAGTAGTCCATCACGTCTACTGCCTCCCCCAGCTTGGACACGTCCAGTGTCTTCAAGAGCCGTTGTCCTGCTGGGGTCATGGGCGTGGACGTAGTGGGCATTGTCTCAAGCAAGGGAGCAAAGCGCTCTCCCAGACCGCATACATATGCCGCCTGGTGGACATGAAGCACGCGACGAGATCGGTCACGCTCAAGATCCATCCCAAGGAAGACACGAGCCGGCCCAAGGTCCTTCATTTTGTACGTGGACTACAACAGTGACTTGGCCACGCTGACCACCTCCTGACTGGGGGATGCGATTAGCAGGTCGTCAACATAACGAGGACAGCCACAAAGGGAGCAGGGCTCGAGGTGACAAAGAGAGACGGGTCTACCGTGCTGCGCTTGGATCCTCCCTTCTCAAGGGTCGACGTGATCTCTTGGTTCCAGCAGCGAGGCGATTGCTTAAGGCCGTAAAGAGCCTTCCGCAGTCGCCAGACCCTGTTCGTGTCGTCAGAGAATCCAGGGGGCTGAACCATGTAGATCTCTTCGTCGAGCTGACCGTGCAGGAAAGCGTTGTTCACGTCCATCTGTTCTACTTCCCAGTCAAGCTGCGCAACAAGGCTCAACAGTGCGCGCGCTGTGGTGTATCTTCCAACTGGTGCAAAGGTCTCGTCGAAGTCAACGCCCGGCACTTGGGAGAAACCTTTCGTAGTGAGGCACGCCTTGTATTTGTCAAGACTGCCATCGGGCTTGTACTTGCGGCGAAATACCCATCGAGCGTCAATGGCTTTGCGCTCTGGTGGTAGGTCCACCAGCTCGTAAACACCATGATCATCTAGTGCCTTCAGCTCCGCTTGCATGGCGGTTTCCCAGTGATGGGCATCAGAAGCCATGCGAGCCTGACGAGCCGTGGTCGGTTCAGGGGCAAGAGAAGTAGTGCCGGATGTGGCGTTGCACTCAACGACAACACCGGAGGGCACAGTGGCTAGGGCCGCTGCATGCTCAGCAACGAGAAGAGCACAGCCTAGAGCCAAGCTCGGGTGGACAACACTAGTGGCCAAGCCGAGAGCATCAAGGCCAGTGGGGGTAACAGGGTCCTGCGCCGAGCGAGTGGATGACTTAGAGGGAACAGAGCGGTGAGGCACTGCGCGAAGGCGCCCGCCATGGAAAAACGGCGAGACTGGGGCAAGGCCAGCGAGCTGTCCGCCATTGACAGGGGCAGGCGATGCAGTAGGGTCCGGGGTGGAGGAGGAACGGACAGGGGAGACAGAACCAGGAGAGACTGGAGACCAAAGGGAGGTTGAAGTCGTGGATGGGCCAGACGACGGGCCAAGGGATGACGTGTTAGGCGCGCCAGACGACGGGCCAGGGGATGACGTGCTGGACGAACCAGACGACGGACCAGGGGATGACGTGCTGGACGAACCAGACGACGGACCAGGGGATGACGTGCTGGACAAGCCAGACGACGGACCAGAGACCGAGGTTGCGGGTTGCTGCGGTGCAACCGTAGGGCCGACAGGGGAACCAGGCCCGAATGCCCCCCCCCAGCCGAGAGAGCGGGAGAAGGGAGTCAGCAGGAGGCAAACGGTTAAGGTCACGAAGGAAGATAGACTCGAAAAATAACGCGTCGCGAGACTAAACGACACGACGACGGACAGGGTCCCAGAACCGCCACGCCTTCGACTGGGACAAGACACCCAAGAAGGGACACAAATGAGCACGCGAGGCAAGCTTGCCATCGCGAAGGTCATCAGGCAACCAGACGGCGGCAATGCTGCCCCAAACGCGGGCCAGTCGAAGGTCGGCACGTGTGCCGGACCAACGTTCAAAAGGCGTGACGGTGCGAGGAAGCAGGCCATGAAGAACCCGGTTCCAGACCCAATTCATGTAACACATAGCCTCGAAGGCAAAGAGAGGCGGGAGACCGGACTCAGCGAGGAGGGTACGCACCCCATCGGCGAGGGTGCGACTCCAGCGCTCGGAGACACCATTATGCTGGGGTGTGTATGGAGTCGACGTCTCCAGACACAACCCCTTCGACTCGAGAAAACGGGCAGTGGGGCCGAGAAACTCACCGCCGCGATCACTACAAAAGACACGTAGAGAACGCTGGCACGCACGCTCAGCCTGAGCAAGCCAGGTGACAAGGACAGAGTGGACGTCACTCTTCTGACGAAGAGCGAAGACCGAGCGGTAAAGCGAAAAGTCATCAGTGAGGCAAAGCACATAGCGGCCAACGTCACCAACGAGGTCATGGGGCAGGGGGTAATAACATCAGCATGCACACGGTCAAGAGGGTGAGAAGAGTGGGAGTCGGAAGCAGAAAAGGGGGCACGGTGCATCTTACCTTGGACACAGTCTAAGGAGGATGCAGGGCAAGGAGATGGAAAGGACGAGGGTGAGAGCCCGAGAGCAGGCTGCAAGCGTAGCATGCTGGTGACAGCGTCAGTATGCACATGAGCAAGGCAACGATGCAGCAGGCGCACCTGGTCAGGCGAGAGAGAGGGTGCGACATGAGCAAGTGCAGTGCCAACGACATGTGCAGACGATAGCAGGAGAGAAACGCGATATAGCTTGTCGCTTTTCACACCACGCAAGACAATGCGGCCAGTGGAACACAGACGAACAGTGCCAACGCTATGACTAGCAGAGAATTCCATCCCTTGATTGTCGAGGGACGGAACCGACAGTAGGCTGAGTTCCAAGGAGGGAACATAGAGCACGTCAGGCAAAAAAAAGTGCACCACTGGGGCCGACAAAACAAACGACACCGACGCCCTGAACAGGAAGAAGCTGACCGGACCCAGTAAGCACGAAACGGACCAAACCGGCCGGACCCAACGAGACAAACGACGAGCGTATCGACGTCATGTGATGAGTGGCTCCTGAATCTAGGATCCAGAAACCACCCGACGCACGCATTTGGGGAAGGACACCACAAGTCGCCACAGTCCCAACAGGGAACGACGCAAGGGAGGACGGGTCGCAGGCAGCAAGACAGCGGGGCAAGACGACAGACTGCCAATGCTCAACCCAGGATACGGACACGCACGAAGACCCAAGGACATGACCGGGGGAGTCACCACGAAGGACGGCATCAGTCTGGCAAGCATGACCTCTGGCCAAAGATGTACCACTCTCACCTCTCTGATCACGGAGGCGAAGGAGCTGAAGAAGGGACTGCTCCAGATGACGCTCGCTCTCACCAGCGACCGAAGGGGCAGGGGATGGTGTCGACCCCCCCGATGATGACGGGAACCACGATGGAGCGGTGTAGCCAGTGGAAGGGGGCCCGACGTAGAGCAGGGCGCCGTAGGGTGGTGGCCAGCCCCACGGGTACGGGACCGGTGGCGGAGCTGAAGGAACGGCGACAGTGGAGTAGGCGCGACCGGAAGAGGCGGGTGACGCGGATGAGGAGGTGTTGGAGCCGGAGCTGGTCGGCGGAGGTGTGCCGGAGGTGCGAGCCCAATGAGCGCGCATGGCCCGAGCGAGGCGAAGGTCATCTGGTGGAGCAGGACAGGTCCGGGCAGAGTGCTCGTCCGATCTGCAGTTCCAGCAGACGACAACGCCAGGGGCACGAGCAGAGGAGGCAGAGGGCTTGTCCTTGCCCTTCCCTTTGCCCTTGCCCTTACCGCGACCGCGTCCCTGGGAGGCAAGAGCGGAGGCGGTGGTGTTCAAAGAGGAGCTAGAGGAGGGAGAAGATGTCGAGGCCGTGGAAGGTGCAGATGTGGTGGTGATGGCGGCAACCCCCGCAACAGCGGAGCGATGTAGACGCTTGTTCTGCAAGTTGGTCCACCAAGCAGCAAGCCGCTCAGCGGTGAAGTCCCAAAGGGCCCCTACGCCAGGAGGGGACCGGGGCGGGACAGGCAGAGAAGCAAGGCGATGCAGCTCAGCAGGGGTGACGTCGCATAGAAGGTCGGAGAGCTAAGGGATGGGCCCGTTGACCATGGTGAGGACGGCAGACAGCTGACCAGGGGCAGCAACGAGCCCGAGTTCGCGGAAGAGCTTGAGCCCCCGTGCCCTGTAGGCGTCCGCGGACTCATCGGCCCGCATGAGAAGGGTGTTGAATTGTACAGTGAGGGTACTCTGTGCGGCCTGACCAGTGAACGTAGTGCGGCGACATAACATGGCATATGCCCCAACAGGGTCTGCCGGACGCCCAGCGGAAGGATCGGCGTTGAAGGTGCCGGCATCATCAACCAGGTTCTCAGGTGCCGCGGGAATGAGGGCGCGAACGGCGCAAGCAGCTTTGGCAGGGAGAAGAGGAGGGGTCAGGGGGAGAGTAATACTCCCAGAGGCATTCCCCCTATGCCCAGGCGCTGAAGTGCACTTCCCACGAGGAGAAGGCGAGGCCTGAGGAGAGAACTGGGGGCTGAGAGAAGAAGTCATGCTGGCAGGGCGCAGCAGCTGCAGAAGCCATGGCAGCAGAGGACTGAGAAGAAGAGGAGGAGGCAGAAGGTGTACTAGCGGCGGTGCCAGCAGTGGAGCTAGCAGGCGAGACAGCAGACGCAGCGAGTAGACGCTTCAGCACAAGTGCAGCGACTTCGTCAGCAAATGCTACACGATTGTCCTCAGCGAGTTTGAGACGGTCCTCAGCTTCGCGCTGGGCCTCAAGAGCTCGGTTAAGCTGACGCTGTAGGTCAACTATGACCGAATCTTCGTCACCAGGCATGGTGACGAAGAAGGGACTCCGCCGAAAAATTTCGGCAGAGTTTCCCCCGTCCCAGTGGGCGTGGAAAAACTGACCGGTGCTTTAAGCACACGGAGGTAGTGTGTTGCAGGATAACCCCAGCCCCAAGCCAGCACAGAACACAAGGAGACCGAGAGAAAGTGCAGAGCATGAACAGGAAACCCTCAAGAGGAGGGTGGAGGGCGATTAAAGGCAAGGAGAGGTGGGACAGTGGCAGCCACAGCGGCTGCAAGGCTGGACACTCCTGCGACAGCTGAGACCAAGAACAGCAGGGTACCAGTCACAGCCGCTGCCCCTAGAGTGGCGAGGATAGCGCAGACGGAAACAGCTGCTGTCACGAGGTAGATGGACGCCGAGGATGAGAATGCGGCTGATGTGGCTGCTGCTGACGTTGAGGCGCGAACAGTTGCGGCGGCGGTTGCTGAGGTAGATGTAGCAAAGGAGAGAGAGGAGGCAAAGGCGGACGCAGCAGCTGTGACCTGAGTGGCAATGTCAGCAGCAGCTGCGGCAACGGGCCCACCCACAACGGCGGCCTCGGTGTAGGCTTCTGTTGCACAGCCGGCCGACGTGGCTGCAAGGGCACGTGCCGCCCGAGCTGCAGCGGCAAAGGTTGCTGCTGCTGCTGCGGCGGCGTCGATAACGGCAGCTGACGCGCGAATGAGTGCATTGGCCAAATAAACGGTGTCGCGGCGTAAGGCGGCGTGGAAGTTGGACGTAGCAGTTTCCACAGCAGCAAGGTTGTACACCCCCCCAGATTCGTGATGGGCGGGAAGGGGAGGAGAGCTTACCGGAGTCTGCCGAGGTGACGGTGAGGAATCAAACGCAAGGGATCCGACACCGGTGCGATGTCTGCGGCGTTCACGGTGTGGTGCCCGCCGCTCCTCGCGTGCGGCATCGGCTAGGACAGAGACGAAGTCCCCGTGGTGTGCCAGTGTGACGTCAGCTGCCAACGTGGAGGCTAGTGGTGGAGTGACTGCAGTCCGCCGCGGAATGCTCCAAGACTGCCGGCTGCCACAGTCAGGGGTAGTGCAGACGACGCTGCCCCTTCTGCAGGGGTAGTGCAGACGACGACCGCTGTAGTGTCAAGTAGTCCTACTACTGGAGACGGTCGGGCAGTACTTCAGCCGCCAACGTGGCGGCTAGTGGCGGCGTGGCTGCAGTTTGTTGAGGAATGCCGCAAGACCGTCGGCTGCCACAGTCGGGGGTAGCACAGACGACGCTGCCCCTTCTGCAGGGGTAGTGCAACCGACGACTGCTACAGTGTCAAGTAGACCTACTGCTGCAGACGGTCGGGCATATGCGTGCAAGCGGTTGGCCGAGTGCGAATGCACGCTTAGATCTATCCCAACTAGATCGGTTGCAGCAGGAAGTTGGCGCCCACGGATGGAAAGGGCTGGAGAGAGAGAGAGGGAGAGCCGCAAGAGGGCTGTGACCAAGGCAGAAGCGGGCCGTGGAGGATCTGACGGCGGTCCCACGGACGTCGGGGCAACGACTAGAAGCGACGCTCCTTCCTACACTAGAGCTCCTCCCACCTGCTCTGATACCAGTAGACAACGGAGAGATGTCTAAGGACGAGTGGAGTGGGATTGGGAGCAGCCATGGATGGCCTTAGAACAAGCCATTGAGCGTGAGCGTGAGGAGAACACGAAGTCAAATGTGAGTAGTAGTACAAGTCACGGGCAGACGAAGTCTTAGGTGACGGGGGGAGAGCCGAGAGCGAGCGAGCAGCGAGCTCGATCTCGCTCTCGGTTTATCCCCTCCCTGGGGCTCGAACACCACACACACCCTGTTACGACCTTGAGCATAAATCACGCCACGCAAGTGTGAGCCACACAAAAGTAAGCCAGGAAACGAGCCCGGCTGGAAAAAGGAAACTATGCAGCAGGTTGGGGCAGCAGCGTTGTTGATGCAGCGTGCGGGCTTCCACGCTCGTTGCTTAAGTCAGCTGCCCCCTCAGTCTACTGCTCTAGAGTCTAAGTCTGGAAGCTCTGGGTTTTGTTACTCAGAAACGCGTGCTCCAGAGTTAGCGCCAGAAAGCAGCTGAAAACTGATAATGACTGATTAGGAATGAAGAATGAACAGCAATGGGGGACCCCTCCAAGTTCTAGCCCCCCCCCAGCTCTGTAGAGCTTGTTACTCAGTTCATCAGCCAATCAGAAAATAGTTCAGTTCAGGCTGGCAGGTTTTCTCGGTGAGGCCTGCCAGGCAGCCGACAGCCCAAAACCCGGGCGTCATCCGTTTTGCCTAAAAACTGGACCATACCATAATACCGACGCTGGGAATGCAGCCGTGCGGTCAGAATCTTCTAGAAAAACAGTAGCGAGGAGTTATGGCAGCCTAAACCCAGATAGTGCCCACGACGGTTTATGCAGCTAAACAGGGCCATGCAACATGCAACTGGGACCCTAGGCAGTGCATGACAACGCAGGCACGACAGTACGCGCTGGACGCATGCAGACAGCGACTGCGGCGGCAGTGACTGCCGGCAGTGCGACCGCCGAGGAGGCCTGCCGATGAAGCTGAACACGTCGCCGGAGAGAGGAGGCTCCAGCGAACCGCGAGACGACCTCAGCGTGCGTCGGCTCCACCGGACGACACGCCATCGGCGTCGAGTCTCGTCGTCAGTCATCTGCACGCCGATGTACACAAGCCGGGAGGACACAACAGAGCACAATGAGCGCAAAAAAACCAACACTCCCCCATGACTCACAGGCATAGTGCACATGGGCGGGCAGAGACACGGTCAATACACGGACTCCCCCAGGACATGCAGAAGTGCAGGTAGAGACAAAGAAAGCAAGTCACCGACGCACACTGACTGAACTCACAGCCTTCTTAAACGAGTCCCGCTTCAGTGCCTTGGTCAGGAAGTCAGCCAGCTGCCGTGCTGTCTCAATCCACACGATGCTGATGCTGCCGTCATGCAACAACGAACGTACATAGTGATACTCAACATTGATGTGCTTTGTGCAAGTGTGATGCACACCGTCATTGTCTGCAATGGCCATGGCACTCTCATTGTCACAATGCAAGGTGATGGATGCGACAGACTGACGCAACTCGGACAACAGACGACATAACCACACGCTCTCACACGCGCCTGAGCCAAGGGCCACGTACTTAGCCTCAGCAGTGCTGCGTGCAATGCACCCCTGCTTGCCGCTGCGCTAGGACACAGCTGTGCCCCCGACCAGAAAGATCCAGCCAGTGCGACTCTTACCGTCTGGACTACCGGCCCAGTCGCTGTCGGTGTAGCCCACTGCAACGACGGACGGTTGACGGCGGAACATGAGGCCTCACCGAGGGGTCGAGACGACATAGCGCAGTACTCGGATCGCGGCCTCAAAGTGGAGGTAACGCGGCTCCTGAGAAAACTGGGCCAGGAGGTTGACCGCGAACACGATGTCTGGATGCGTCGTCGTCGCCAGGAACATCAGTGACCCGATGACCCGCAGATACGTGGTCACATCAACTGGCTCCCCCACAACAGCTAGGTCATGACTCTTCAACTTCACCTGGCCATCGGGTGACATGGGTGAGGAAGCGCTGGGCACGAGGGGCAAGTCCTCGGCGAAGCGGGCCGACAGGGTCTGCACATAGGCAGCCTGGTGGACATGCAGGACGCCCTGAGAGCGATCATGCTCGAGCTCCATGCCCAGGAAGACTCGGGCAGAACCGAGATCCTTCATCTGGTAGGCAGCGTGCAGTAGGTCCTTGATGTGCTGGATGGCTGTCGCGTCTGGTGACGCAATGAGGAGATCGTCGACGTAGACCAGAACCGCGGCGAAGGTCTGACCTCGTGGGCTGATCAACAGTGCGGGGTCAGCGGTGCTGCGCTGGAGGCCGCCACGAAGAAGCGTACTGCTAATCTCCTGGTTCCAGCACCGAGGCGACTGCTTCAGACCATAGAGGGCCTTCCGCAGCCGCCAAACTCTCCCAGTGCCATCGTCGAAGCCTGGGGGCTGCGTCATGTAGAGCTCCTCACCCTCCAGTGAGCCATGGAGGAATGCGTTGCTCACGTCCATCTGATGCAGCTCCCACCCGTGCTGGGCAACCAGGCTGAACAATGCCCGGCTAGTCGAGAACCGGCCAACTGGGGCGAAGATCTGGTCGTAGTCGATCCCAGGGACCTGAGCAAACCCCTTTGCTGTGAGACGGGCCTTGTACTTGTCCAAGGATCCGTCAGGCTTCCACTTACGCCGAAAGACCCACTTGGCACCGATGGCCTTCCGACCTGGAGGGAGGTCGATGAGGTCATACACGTGGTGCTGTCAGATAGCGACGAGCTCCTCGGCACAGGCAGCATCCCAATGTGCGGCCTCAGGGGAGGCTCGAGCCTCGCGTAGGGTGGAAGGGTCCTTTGGGCGCGCTGTGGACCGGACTTAGAGGGCATGTGCATCACGAGCCCCAGGTGGGATGCGTGTGAGTGCGGCCACGACAGCATGCCGATGCTCGTGAAGAAGCATGGTGTACCCCAATGCAGAGCCCGGGTGAAGGTCTGCGATAATGGCAGAAGTGGTCAGGCCGAGAGCCTTTGTGCTAGGGTCCCCACTCACGACCGTGGGAGTGGAGGAGACACGTTGAGCCACAGGGGGTCGAGGTGCCACGGAACGGGGAGCGACAGTCTGCGCGCTCATAGTTGGCCGAGACCAGACGCTGCCGCCTGGGCCACGTGTGTAGCGCGGTCGGGCAGAAGATGGTGCTGAGTCCAACGGGCCGACAGAGGCGGACGGTGCTGCTGGTCCAGAGGAGCCAGTAGACGCAACAGGCGCTGCTGGGCCAGGAGAGCCAACGGGCGCAACTGGGGCTGCCGGCCCAGAGGGGCCTGTGGACGCGTCTGGGGCTGCTGGCCCAGAGGGGCCAGCGGACGCGACTGGAGACGTCGGCCCGGGGGGGCCATCAGAAGCGGCTGGGACTACCGGCCCGGAGGGACCAGCGGACGCGACTGGGGTTGCCGGCCCGAAGGGACCAGCGGACGCGACTGGGGCTGCCGGCCCGGAGGGGCCAGTAGATGCGACTGGGGTTGCCGGCCCGGAGGTGCCGGCAGACGCGACTGGGGCTGCCGGCCCGGAGGGACCAGCGGACGCGACTGAGGCTGCCGGCCCGGATGGGCCAGCGGACGCGACTGGGGCTGTCGGCCCAGAGGGACCAGCGGACGCGACTGGGGCTGCCGGCCCGGATGGGCCAGCGGACGCGACTAGGGCTGCCGGCCCGGAGGGGACAGTAGACGCGATTGGGTCAGCTGGCTTGGAGAGGGCCAGCGGCCACGACCGGGGCTACCGGCTCAGAGGGACGGGGTGATGTGTCACCCGGAAGCGACAGGACGGAGGACAGACTCACCACTCCCCCACGCGACGGGAGGGACACGGACGAGCCGGACCGGATGAGGTCGCGGGGAAACAGGTCGTCGAAAAAGAGGGCATCGCGGGACTCGACGATGCAGTGTCGGGATGGGTCCCAGAAGCGCCAGGCCTTGGACTGACGAGACACACCGAGAAAGGTGTAGGGGCGTCCGCGAGGGGCAAGCTTGCCACCCTGCTGTGGAGCGGGCAGCCACACAACGGCTACGCAGCCCCAGACGCGAGCCGGGTGGAGGTCAGCACGCCGACCGCACCAGTGCTGATAGGGCGTGGACTAGCGGGGGAGGGGACCGTGGGGAACCCTGTTCCAGACCCAGGTCATGTAGGCCATGGCCTCAAAGTAGAAGCCATCGGAGAGACCTGACTCGACCCGCATGGTGCGGACGGCGTCGGCCATGGTGCGGTTCCACCGCTCGGAGACGCCGTTCTGGGCGGGCGTGTAGGGCGCAGACGTCTCATGGCGGATACCGCGGGAAGCGAGAAAGGTCGTGGCCTCACCCAGGTACTCGCCACCACGATCGGAGCAAAAGCGACGTAGGGGGCGGCCACACTCGCGCTCCGCGAGGACAAGCCAGTCCTGAATGGTTCGGGCGACATCGCTCTTCTGCCGAAGGCAGAAGACCCAACGGTAGCGGGAGTAGTCGTCCGTCAGAGTGAGGACATATCGGCCATGCTCGCCGACGGACTCGGTGGGGAGAGGGTCCATGACGTCCGAGTGGACAAGGTCAAGGGGGGCGAACGCCCGTGAGGAAGAGAGGGGGTACGTGGACCGGTGCATCTTCCCCTGAGCGCAGTCAATGCACTCAGTGGAGCATGGGAGAGGGAAGGTCTCCGGATCAAGGCCCTTGGCTGGTTGGGTACGGAGCATGCTCTCTACTGCGGCAGAGTGGACGTGACAAAGGCGGCGGTGCAAGAGGCGGGTGTGCTCAGGAGAAAGCGTGCTGGTGTCGAACACATGACCGGTCGCAGCCGACGGGGAGGAGACGGGAGGGGAAGAAGCGAGGCGGGGAACGTGCCACAAGTTGCCACAGGCGGTGGCGTGCAGTACGACAAGACCCAACGGGCGCAACGACACAGTGCCGACACCACGTGAGTGCACAACGTCCATGCTCATGCGGTCAAGGGCAGTCACGGACAGGAGGCTAAGCTCGAGACCAGGGACGAAGAGAACGTCGGTCAAAAAGACATCACCGGCCGGACCACGGAAACGAACAACGCCTACCCTAGGGACCGGCAACACCTGTCCGGAGCCCGTCCGAACACCGGAGACATCGCCGACGGGACCGTACATACTGAAGGCCTCGCGAGAGGCTGTCATGTGATGCGTGTCCCCGGAGTCAATGATCCAGGTCTCAGCAGGGTCCTGGACAGGGGTCGCCAGATCAGTCACGGTCACATGGCAACACGCGAGGGACGCGGACACGGTGGACGGAGGCGCGAAACGAGACTGCCAGTCGTCAAGCCATGCAACGTCGTCAAGGAGTGGGGTGGATGACATCACGGGAGACGACGAGACAGACGAGGAGACTGGACACGACCGCAGCTTAGTCTCAGTCATGCAGGGATGGGCGGGAGGCCAGGAGGTGACGCAACTCGCACTTCCCTGGGGAGGAGGGCGAGGGAGGCCAAGCTGGAGCGCGATGAACTGCTCCACCTGACGCTCTCGGGATGACGGCCCAGGAGTGTAGACAGAATACGGAGTGACGGCGCCGGAGCCCAGGTAGTAGGGTGACGGAGCCAACGAGGGCAGCGGAGGTGCCGATGGCTGAGGGTAGCACTGCTGCGGGTAGTACTGCTGCGGCGTGGGTGGCTGTAGGACAGGCGGAGTCGTCGGAGTGGGAGCGATGCTGGACGAGGGCGGGGTGGCAGGGCCAGCAGCAGCGACGGCGGCAGAGGCGAGGCGGTGCTCCCGCTGGCGTCGCATGGTGGCGATGACGCAGGCCTCGTCCGTCGGGAGAGGGCACGTGTACCACCTGTGCCCATGCTGGCCACAGTTGTGGCAGACCGAGCCACTACCGCTGGGACCGGTCGATGTCTGCTGTTGCTGCTGTTGCGATGGACCCTTGCCCTTCTTGTTCCGGCTTTTCTTCTTCTTCCCTGAGGGCGATGAGGTAGCTGCGACGGGGGAGGCAACGGCCACGGAGGCAACGGCAGGGGTGGCGACGGCAGGGGATGCAAGGGCCTCTGCGCGATGGAGCTGGGACTCCTGGCGAGCTTCCTCAATGCGGAGGAAGAGCTCATATGCCCAAGGCATGAGAGTGCCCTGGGCCTCCATGGTGGTGAGGACGTCCTGAGGATAGTGGACGAAGACGTCAGCGTATGCGCTGGTGGCGCCGCGCTTGATGGTGAGGAGCGCGGACAGTGGGGGTGGAGCCGACTTGCCGAGTCGACGGAGGATGTCCTCCACTTGCTGCCAGTAGGCAGTGACCGTCTCGGCCTCCCCCTTGTGGAGGGAGTTGAACTCCCGGAGCAGGCGGCTGATCTCAGCGTCGCTAGACAGGCGATGGGGTCTGGTGAGGACGTGCCAGGCGGCTGCCGGGTCTGGGATGGCGCCAGCGGTGAAGTCGCCGAGGAAGGGCTCCAGGGCAAGGCGGGAAGCTGGAGGGGCGACGGGTACAAGAGCGCGGACGGTGCGACCAGCGTCATATAGCTAGTCGGCCTGGGTGGAGTCGTAAGGGAGGGTGTAGTAGGCCCACAGACCCTCCCCCTGCGCCCAGATCCGGAAGCTGAGCTCCCAGCTCCGGAACTGCTCGCCGGCCTGAAGCGGCGGTGGCGGCGTCTCAAAGTCCTTCTGCCTACGACCGGCACCCAGAGTGGGGCCAAGGACGGAGGTCACTATCTGCCGTTGGCGCTGAGTCTGCTGTCGTGCTAAGTAGTATGTGGCGGCGGACACCGCGGGGCTAGCGTGCCCTGGAGGGATGAACGACGGCAGGGCGCTCGTGGCGGTTTGGGAGGCGACTGGCTGTAGCGCCGCAAGTTGCTGTGTCAAGGCGGCAAGTTGTTGCTGAAGAGCCACAAGTGGGTTAGGGGTGCCGCCAACGTTACCAGTGGGCTGCTCCTGCTGCTGCTGCTGCTGCTGTAGGGGCGGCGGCGGCTGCTGATGTAGAGGCGGTGGCTGCTGCTGTATGGGCGGCGGCTGCTGCTGCTGTAGCGGTGGCGGCTGCTGCTGTAGAGGGGGCGGCTGCTGCTGCTACTGCGGCGGTGGCTACTGCTGTATGGGCGGCGGTTGCTGCTGCAACGGCGGTGGCGGCTGCTGTTGTAGTGGCGGCGGCTGCTGCTGCTGCAGCGGCGATGGCTGCTGCTGTATGGGCGGCGGCTGCTGCTGTAGCGGCGGCGGCTGCTGCTGGAGAGGCGGTGGCTGCTGCTGCTGTAATGGCGGTGGCTGCTGCTGCAATGGCGGCGGCGGCGGCGGCAGCTGCTGGTCGTGCGGCGGCGGTGGCTGCTGCTGCTACAGCGACGGAGGGTGATGCTGCTGCTGCTGCTGCTGCAGCAATCGCTACAAGAAAGGAGGGGTTGGGGTCCCCCCATCACAGGAGGACCCCCCCTCGCCTGGACTATCAGCCATGCCTTGGTGTCCCTTTTCTTTCTTGTTGTTGTCTTTGTGTTGCTGCTTCAACAAGAGGTTGGGGGAGTGGGAAGTTTACCCACTCCTCTGGCCTTCGCCCTTTCCCCTTTCACCCTCCTCCTTTTTTTTGTTGATGTCAACAGTGACATCAATAGTGATGTCAGCAGTGACGTCAGCAGAGGGGTGCTAACGTCAGCAGCGGCGAATGTTGGGGCCGCCGCTGCTGCTGTTGGTGCTGATGCTGCTGCAGCAGCTGCTGCTGCTCCTGCTGCTGTTGCTGCTGCTGTTGTTGTTGCTGCTGCTGCTGCTGCTACTGCTGCTGCTACTGCTGCTACTGCTGTTGCTGCTGCTGCTGCAGCTGCTGTTGCTGCTGCTGCTACTGCTGCTGCTGCAGCAGCTGTTTGGTGCTGCTGCTGCTGTTGCTGCTGCTGCTGCTACTGCTGCTGCTGCTGCTACGGGTGCTGCAGCTGCTCGTGCTGCGAGCTGCAGCAGTAGCTGTGGCTGCAGCAGCGAGTTGCTGCAGCTCGCTGCTGCAGGTGAGTGTTGCTGCAGCTGCTGCGTGCTGCAGCAGCTGCTCGCTGCAGCTGCAGGCTGCTGAAACGAGCTGCGGGGGTGGGGGAATTTTTTGTTCTCTTTCTTTTGTTTTTTTTTCCTTGTCACAGCGGGCAGCAGCCCGCTGTCTGCTGCGAGCAGCGGGCTGCTGCTCGCCCAGCAGCAGCGAGCTGCTGCTCGGTGGCAGCAGCGGGCTGCTGCTCGCTGCTCGCTTGCTACGAGCAGCGGGCAGCAGCAGCCGCGGCTGGCTGCTCCTGCTCGTTGCTGCTGCTGCTGCTGCTGCTGCAGCTGTCGGCTGCTGCAGCTCGCTACAACAGCTGCTGCAGCCCGCTGCTACTGCTGCACGCTGCTACAGTTGCTGCGTGCTGCGGCTGCTGCGGGCTGCTGCTGCTGCTGCACGCTACTGCTGCTGCTGCACGCTTCTGCTACTGTTGTTGCGAGCTGCTGCTGCTACTGCTGCTACGAGCTGCTGCTGCTGCGGGCTGCTGCGAGCTGCTGCTTCTGCCTGCTGCTGCTGGTGGTGCCAGTCACTGCACCTGGGTGACGTTGCCGCGTGCGTCGTCGCCCACAGACGTCAGACGCCGCCTGCCGCTCACCTCCTCGCGTCACGCGTGGGGGTCAGTGCTGCCGAAAAAATTTCGGCAGCATTTCCCCTGGCCCAGTGGCCGTGGGAAAAA
>SZWC01001622.1:0-17086 GCA_023375785.1 Penium margaritaceum | reverse complement strand
GAGAGAGAGAGAGAGAGAGAGAGAGAATATGGAATCGTTGTTTGCCTACATCATGGTATCGAAGTACACCTACTTCGCATTTACTCATCAACACAACGTTGCGAACAGGTTGTGGGGAGGCCATGTGAAGAAGGGTGTGTGTATGAGCAGGAGGGAGGGAGGGAGGGAGGGAGAAAGATGTGGTTGTTGAATGCGTGGACATGTACATGCATATCAGTATCATACAATAACTATAGGGTTCATGCAACACATGGACTCAAATACTAAAGTGAGCACATATGGGCACGGTCTAGCCACGAGATGAGCGACGTCATTCTACATCATCGCTGGTAGCAGGAAAGAGAGAAGCAGATTTTAAGCGATAGTACAAATCCAAGAGGAGGCCATCGGTGTTTTCCACCCCGCACGTCTGCAGTGGCAGATGGTTAGCTGGAGTTTCCGGCACGGCATTCTAATGCTGCCCCTGGTGACATTGCTGCGGCACGCACGGCAGTCTCCTTCTCTCTCTCGCACATTCTCCTTCCTGGCTGCGGTCCTCACCCAGAGACGTAGACATGGGCAATGCATGCCCAAGGCTGCGCATGTGCTGCCTCACACCATGTCTGCAGCTGTTGGCTTGGGGGCTGGACGGACCATGGAGGATGATTGTGCACTGCGGCGTGTTACCACCTCTGCCGCCGCTGCTGCGGTTGCTGCTGCTGAGCTGGTGGTCATTGACACGCCTTTTCGAGTGCAGATTTGTACTCAGGTGCTGCAAGCACTTTTAGAGGAGGGGCAATAGCAGCTGGCAGAGCCACAAATGGAGTAGGTCGTCACATCGAAAAGGCGCATAGCACCTGGACTGTGGGGCACAGTATGTGTGGCATGCTCTCCTCGCACACAGGCGCGCGCTTGCTCAACCAAGCACATAGTCGGAGAAGTCCTCGTCGCGTCTCGACGTGGACCTGCGGGAGGACCCAAACTTGCCCATGCGATCGGCGCAGCTGCCGCCGCTGCTTCGCCGCTGCACACCCTTCGCTTGCTTGCTGGCTTCGCCGGAGGACACCAGTCCTGCTGCCGCTGCTCTGCTCCTGGCAACGGCAGCCGCATTTGCTGCGACAGCAGCCATGCCCCCTGCTGCAGCGGAGGGAGGCCTGGGTGCCGGCATGCTCAAGGTTTCGGTGCCAGCATGACTGCCGCTGCTGCTCCCGCTTCTGCTGGACGAAGTGAAGGTGAGGGTGTAGCGAACAGGTTCGGGTTCCGAGTCCGACGAGAAGGATGATGGCGGCGCATCAGAGCGGGAGAGCGGCATGATGACAATGCCGTCGAGGGCGACGTTGCGCACATCCATGTCGTGGCACTGCTGCTCCACCTCTGTGGGGAAAAGAAGACAGAAAGGGGGAGAAGAGCAAAAGTTAGCAGTGGACAAAACCAGAAAGGCCAACGTCTCCCTACTAGTGACGTCTTCCTCGTCTACCTGTATGACAAAAACAGTTCTGTTCAGCAAGGGAGGGGGGGGGATCCTCCGAGTGGGGAGGCCATGGTGGCCTTCGATGGGCCATGGGGAGACGAGGGATTGTGAGGCCTCTAACATGGAGCTGAAAGGGAGAGAGCATGGCCAGGGAGGGTGGGGGTGGGACCGGCGGGGGGGGGGGGGATGGAAGAGAGGATGATGGAGGAGGGTCGTACCTGCTATGTTGATGCAGATGCCTTGGACGCCTTTAATCTCCACGTCATCGCCACCATCACTGTCGTGGTAGTTATTGGATACGCCCTCCCCGACCTCAGGCCCGCCCACGTCATTATCCTCCACATCTGCCGCCGCCATGCTCGTTCTGGCTGCTCCAGACACGCTGGTGGCGCGCAGCAGCTGCTCCTGACCAAAGAAGCTTCCGGGAAGCTTTTGGGATGTAGACACGTCGTCCGACAGGGAGCGCATGCTGCTATGGAACGACTTGTTGTAGGAATTCCGCGCACCCGAAAGGGGCACAGGGCACGGGGGAGCCAGGGGTTCGGAGCCACTCGCCGCCGATGTCGCCGCAAGGGATGACGGCGGCAGTCGCTGGAGCCCACGGTGGGAACCGCCGGCAGCTGCAGCAGCGGCAATGGGAGACGGGTTCAGAGGCGAAGAGCCATAGGGCGGTGCGCCAGCCGGACTGCCGCCGCCGCTGCCGCCGGCAGTGGCCGCCGCCAAGCGGGCTCCTCTGATTGGCGAGCACGAGACCGAAGAGGGTAGGGACGAGTCAGCGCGGCAGCGCGCCAGAACCCCCGACACGTAAGGAGAGTCGCAAGGGGAGTCGGTAGCGGCAGCGCGGGGGAAGAAGGAGGAGGCGGAGGGGCTGCCGAAAAGGAGAGAGTCAGCCGCAGCTGCTGCTGCTGCTGCTGCTGACTCGTGGTCGGGAGCCAGCGAGCCGGTTCCGGGTCCTTCTGAGGAGAGCGAGGATGAAGATGAAGTGGAGGAGAAGGCCGTAGAGGGGCAGTCGAGGGAAGATGTCGTGGACTCAAAGGAGACGCGAGACGGGGCTGTTGACCGGCTGCCCTCACCGCTTCGCCCAACGAAGCCGCTGCCGCTGCTTCTGCCTCCAGCCTTGCTCATTGCCTCCTGGCTGTGTCCCAGCCCTTGTTGCTGCTGCTGCTGCTGCTGCTGAAGCGCGGAGGTGTAGCCGCGGGTGGCAGCAGCGGCGGTAGCAGCGGCAGCGCCACCGCCAATCGGGCAGAGGCTACCACTGAATTCGGAGTCGCCGAAGTGCTGCTGCAGCTGCTGTTGCTGCTGCCGCCACTCCTGCTTCGTCATCTTGTCCAGCGGCTTCAACCCGCCGACGGCAGTGGCGGCGGCGACGGTTGTGGCCGAGACCAGCCCCGACGCCATTGGGCCGAGTGCGAGGCGGCCTCAGATGTCCCGAAGGCGTGCGTGACCGGAGAAGGTGGAGCAGTCCTCGAGAGCAGTGGGTGGGTGGGGGTTCTCGCGCGACTGAAGTTGGGTGCCGGGAAGGAACCCTTGGGAGTCGGCGAGGGGCCTGGTGAACTCGGGAGAAGCTCACTATGGGGGAGGAAGGGGGAGGAGACGAGCTGGGCGCTGGACCTCAGGTTGGGAGGCGGTCGAGGCGAGCGGCGGGAGTGTAGTGGAGTGCCGCCCAGATTTGGCTGTTGTGCAGACCGGGAGTGAAGCGGTTAGCTATGGTCAAGTGCTTGTGTGTGTGTGCGGGCGTGCGGATGGAGACTAGTGAAGTGCGGTTGGTTTGGTTGGTTGGTCTGGTGGTTGGTTAGTTGGAACGCTACGGCAGAATCATGATCTGGTGGATTTGTGATTTTGATAGTGGCGGGGAGTGGTGATAAGTGAGAGCCCAGGTGATGGTGTTGCTGCTGCTGCTGCCGCTGGTTGTGGTGACTAGTGAACGGATGCTGCTTCCCTCGCAGTGACGCGGTGGGTCGCCGGGACGCGGTGTGTGGTGGGTGGCAGGAGGGGTCGGTGAGAGAGGGGTGGGTGCTTTTTCGAGTCAACGGCGGTTTGCACCGTTGGCGCGAGACCAGCATGTGCGGAGCGACTGTGGCAACACAGGTTGGCGACGGAGCAAAAGAGAGAAATATGGCGCACTAAGGACCGTCGCGCACTGAAGTGGTCGGTGGCACAGATCCACTCACATAGAGAAGGGTAGGCTTGAGGCGATGCCGAAAATTATGACGCACGGGCTTGAGAACGAGAGGAGTTGGGACTGAAATGAACGGTTCCGTGGAGTTCCTTGAAAGCCAGTCGAAGCTCTTCTTACCTTTACGGAGGGAGAGACCGGACGAGGGAGAGGGCGCTGGGCTTGGTGGGGAGGGGTAAGGCTTCGCGACAGGGACCGGACGCGTGGGAGAACGAGGGGCGACTCTGACGTAAGGACGACGATCACATGCTGCAGCGTGGGAAAAGGGATTTCAAAAGGGCATAGTGGGAACTGAGGGCGTCTTTGGAATAATGATCCTTCGTCCGGCACGCGGATTCAGTGTTTGTCACGTTGCCTGCTTCACTTCATGGACCAAATCGACAGCGAAGTCCTAGATGGGGGTAGCTAACGGTGAAAACGATTGCGCGGGGGGGATTAGGCTTTGGGCCTTCGATGGGGGTAGTTTAAACTGCTAGTGCGGACGCGAAGTTGACGTTCGAATCTAAGGACTAGATCCCCCCATTCCGGTCTTTGTGGCTGAAAGTGCTGCCGAACGCCACAACGAACGACTCTACACTAAAATGTCGTAAAAAGTCCTTGTACAGGACGAAGTTCCTTTAAGGTACGGACAACATACGGAGGCTCATGTAGACCACCTGGACCACGGAGATGATAGCAACAGAGCAATCATTGCCATACCTGATAAAACAAGACAACAATTCGAGATATTCAAATTTTCAAACGCAAAGATGTTAATAAAATTTAAAATATTAAAAATAATAACAAGATATTTAAGTACTATTTGATGTGATGTGAAAGATGAAAAATGTGTAAATATGCAAACATAATCTTTCAAAGCATGAGAAACCGGAACAAATCAAATGAAAATCACCATTCTATGTTAAACTTTTTCAATGAAATATTTTTTTATTTACTTATGTATTCATATGCACATTAATAAGAAAAAAAAGAAAATGTTGAAATACATTCTAGTGAAAATGAAGCTCTTTATCCTTTTTCGCATTTCTTAATACCTTCATATGTATGAAAATCCAATTTTCCGCCTCAATTAGTATTAAAAATACTGAATCATCCACATTTAATCTTGTCTTTTCAATTTCTTTAGGGTCAAAAACAATGACTTCATTTTCAAAAATTCCAATATGTATATGATAATAAAAAATTTCACACGTATTTATGTTACGAAATTGATAAACATACATACCTTTCTATCAATACATATCCCTTTTCTTTATAATTGTATGTATTTATATCCAAATACATAATAATATGTATATAATGTTTTATACATTGATATATATCTCTACGAAAATTTCTTTAATTAATTACAGATATGAATTTATCTTCATCTATATCTACATTCACATCTATATAAATGTTGATAAAAATCTGAAAACATACATCAATATACTTATCTACATTTATATCTAAAATTTCGTATATTTTGAAATAGAGATGTATATCTAAATCTATACATATCTATATCTACATCTATACCTATATCTATATGCAAATCCTTATCTTTATCTATATCTATGTCTATATCTATATCTATATCTATATCTATATCTATATCTATATCTATATCTATATCTATATCTATATCTATATCTATATCTATATCTATATCTATATCTATATCTCTATCTATATCTATATCTATATCTCTATCTATATCTATATCTATATCTCTATCTATATCTATATCTATATCTCTATCTATATCTATATCTATATCTCTATCTATATCTATATCTATATCTCTATCTATATCTATATCTATATCTCTATCTATATCTATATCTATATCTCTATCTATATCTATATCTATATCTCTATCTATATCTATATCTATATCTCTATCTATATCTATATCTATATCTCTATCTATATCTATATCTATATCTCTATCTATATCTATATCTATATCTCTATCTATATCTATATCTATATCTCTATCTATATCTATATCTATATCTCTATCTATATCTATATCTATATCTCTATCTATATCTATATCTATATCTCTATCTATATCTATATCTATATCTCTATCTATATCTATATCTATATCTCTATCTATATCTATATCTATATCTCTATCTATATCTATATCTATATCTCTATCTATATCTATATCTATATCTCTATCTATATCTATATCTATATCTCTATCTATATCTATATCTATATCTCTATCTATATCTATATCTATATCTCTATCTATATCTATATCTATATCTCTATCTATATCTATATCTATATCTCTATCTATATCTATATCTATATCTCTATCTATATCTATATCTATATCTCTATCTATATCTATATCTATATCTCTATCTATATCTATATCTATATCTCTATCTATATCTATATCTATATCTCTATCTATATCTATATCTATATCTCTATCTATATCTATATCTATATCTCTATCTATATCTATATCTATATCTCTATCTATATCTATATCTATATCTCTATCTATATCTATATCTATATCTCTATCTATATCTATATCTATATCTCTATCTATATCTATATCTATATCTCTATCTATATCTATATCTATATCTCTATCTATATCTATATCTATATCTCTATCTATATCTATATCTATATCTCTATCTATATCTATATCTATATCTCTATCTATATCTATATCTATATCTCTATCTATATCTATATCTATATCTCTATCTATATCTATATCTATATCTCTATCTATATCTATATCTATATCTCTATCTATATCTATATCTATATCTCTATCTATATCTATATCTATATCTCTATCTATATCTATATCTATATCTCTATCTATATCTATATCTATATCTCTATCTATATCTATATCTATATCTCTATCTATATCTATATCTATATCTCTATCTATATCTATATCTATATCTCTATCTATATCTATATCTATATCTCTATCTATATCTATATCTATATCTCTATCTATATCTATATCTATATCTCTATCTATATCTATATCTATATCTCTATCTATATCTATATCTATATCTCTATCTATATCTATATCTATATCTCTATCTATATCTATATCTATATCTCTATCTATATCTATATCTATATCTCTATCTATATCTATATCTATATCTCTATCTATATCTATATCTATATCTCTATCTATATCTATATCTATATCTCTATCTATATCTATATCTATATCTCTATCTATATCTATATCTATATCTCTATCTATATCTATATCTATATCTCTATCTATATCTATATCTATATCTCTATCTATATCTATATCTATATCTCTATCTATATCTATATCTATATCTCTATCTATATCTATATCTATATCTCTATCTATATCTATATCTATATCTCTATCTATATCTATATCTATATCTCTATCTATATCTATATCTATATCTCTATCTATATCTATATCTATATCTCTATCTATATCTATATCTATATCTCTATCTATATCTATATCTATATCTCTATCTATATCTATATCTATATCTCTATCTATATCTATATCTATATCTCTATCTATATCTATATCTATATCTCTATCTATATCTATATCTATATCTCTATCTATATCTATATCTATATCTCTATCTATATCTATATCTATATCTCTATCTATATCTATATCTATATCTCTATCTATATCTATATCTATATCTCTATCTATATCTATATCTATATCTCTATCTATATCTATATCTATATCTCTATCTATATCTATATCTATATCTCTATCTATATCTATATCTATATCTCTATCTATATCTATATCTATATCTCTATCTATATCTATATCTATATCTCTATCTATATCTATATCTATATCTCTATCTATATCTATATCTATATCTCTATCTATATCTATATCTATATCTCTATCTATATCTATATCTATATCTCTATCTATATCTATATCTATATCTCTATCTATATCTATATCTATATCTCTATCTATATCTATATCTATATCTCTATCTATATCTATATCTATATCTCTATCTATATCTATATCTATATCTCTATCTATATCTATATCTATATCTCTATCTATATCTATATCTATATCTCTATCTATATCTATATCTATATCTCTATCTATATCTATATCTATATCTCTATCTATATCTATATCTATATCTCTATCTATATCTATATCTATATCTCTATCTATATCTATATCTATATCTCTATCTATATCTATATCTATATCTCTATCTATATCTATATCTATATCTCTATCTATATCTATATCTATATCTCTATCTATATCTATATCTATATCTCTATCTATATCTATATCTATATCTCTATCTATATCTATATCTATATCTCTATCTATATCTATATCTATATCTCTATCTATATCTATATCTATATCTCTATCTATATCTATATCTATATCTCTATCTATATCTATATCTATATCTCTATCTATATCTATATCTATATCTCTATCTATATCTATATCTATATCTCTATCTATATCTATATCTATATCTCTATCTATATCTATATCTATATCTATATCTATATCTATATCTATATCTATATCTATATCTATATCTATATCTATATATATATCTATATCTATATCTATATCTATATCTATATCTATATCCATATCTATATATTGATATCTATATCTAGATCTACATGTTTATGGATATATATGCATTTCTATTCTATATCTATATCTATATCTATATCTATATCTATATCGATGTCTATATATATCGACATGTATGTTTTTATCAATATCTACATGTATATCTCTATTCATATCTATATCTATAACCATATCTAGATCTTTTATATATTATATCTATATTGATATCTATATTTAAATTGGTTTATATGTTCATATCTATGTTATATCTACATTTATGTTCATATGTATGAGTATGGTGAAAAAAAGTTGTCTACATGTTTCAATACATAAACATGTTTTTGTGTAAAATATGTATTCATATGTACATGATTATAAAAATTCAACAACGAAATATAATATTCATCCATCAATTTTCGTGTTTTTATAAATTTGATTACGTTTTTGTAAAAAAAATCATTTCGTTTTTTATAAAATAGAGCATAAAACATGAACAAATTTACGCAAAGAATGTACAAGGAAGATGAAAAGCAGCTTTATCAGTTTGGAATTTACGTATTTCTTTGATTGGATCATATGTTTTGTTTTTTTCGTGTTCGTACAGCCTCATGTTCTCATTGTGGACTCACGTCAGTGTCAAACAGAATCATGTACGTGGAGTTTGGTACAATCGTGTTCTGAATGTAAAGTGGATACACCTGCTAGAATGTTGTCGTGGTCGACTACCCGCTTATTTAGTCTTGACTTTGTGTTTTCTTGGTCTTCGCTGGATGCATCATGTCCATTTTCTTGCTGGGTTTTCGGCCTTCACATGTTCGCACTTCTCCTCTGGAAGAACCCGAAGGGGGTACTCAAGAAGTTGGTTGATGCTGCTTAGTTTTAAGTATCCACATCGAAGGTCAAAATTTGACCCCCCCGTGTAATTGTTTCCGCCATTGGCTACCCCCATCGAGGACTTCGCTGCCAAATCGATGTCGACGGTCCGCGACGGATGTTTCTTCGCCGATCGACGGGGTCGTCTGACAGCAGCGGGCTATTGATCCAACAAGTCCTCCGGAAGATCGACGTCAATCTGTGCGACCAACGCAGACTCCGTGTACTGCTACTGGGATGATGTCAAACGAGCCCTGATGTTTTGACATACTGGCACGAAGCACGATACAGCGACAGTCGGCCGTATGAATGAAATTCTCGTAGACCACGGCTGGACACTCCCAACTGGTGCTCCCGTTCAGAGGAAAATTCTCAGGCCACGTCTGGTTACGCCCCAATAAGAACCATCCAGTAAGGAAAATTTGGTAATTTTCGGACACTGAAAGCATGAACCTCAACGGTAGATGCTAGAGAGAGGTACAGGATCGACGACATCGATGTTTTCATTACTCTTATCCGGTCACAACATTATGCTTGAACAATTTCATGTCATATTTCACTCCCTAGCTGAATAAGGGAACGGCGTGGATTGAATGAAGGACACGAGTTCCGAGTAAGGAAAAACAAATGTCCAGAGCTAGATCCAAGCCGTTGTCCTACTCGGTCGGGGTCTAAAAAAATACTCCAAACTCCCTTTTGAAACTCATTGCTAGATCTAGGCCGTTGGTTTGTTCAGTTGTACTGAAGAGTGTTCTTTCAGCGTGTAGGCAACGATGCCCATAAATTCGTTTGTCCGAATACTCGCTATACGAAAGGTAAGTGCCATAATCAAGTTTGTCCATGTCCGAATTTTTTATTTCTTTGTTATTGGGTGAACCTTATTGGGGCGTAACCAAACGCGGCCTCAGACCATCTCAAGTTTGGAGGAACTACTTGGACATTGGAGCGGTTGCCTGGAGTCGATGGCCCGTGTTTGCAGGATGTTGCTCGAAGTGAGTTGGTGGCCTTTTCATTAAAGGATCGACGGCTCCAGTTCCTACAAAAGAAACATGATGAAAAGTTTTTTAAGAGATACATTGTGAGAGTTTTTATGTCCATGGTCTATCCATCGAGTAATCGAGATCTGGACAACAATGTCACAAGATTGAGACGCTTTTCCGACGATCGATCTTACAGACACATCCTCCGCCGTGGGGCCACAAAAACACGAAGGTACTCTCGGAGGATATGGATTCAAAGGAAGACTAGGACTGCCGAAATTTGTTCAAGGCTAGACTAAACCTCCATAACAGCTCCTTCTAATGTACGTCATACAAAGCTACATGCATGTCTCTGCCCTCTTGGACATGTGTGCTGACAAATCTCATGTGCGTTGGAACAGACGAGCTTCTCGCACGCTCTTGTCTCATTTCGAACCGCCGAGTAAATGCCCCGTCTAGAAATCCGCGTGCTATCTACAACCACATCTTATCACGTGAAAGGTTGTTATGTGTCAGCGTCGGCCAGACGTGCCAAGTCGCTGTTATGATCGCGGTTGTCCTCTCGTTTGCAGCATGCCTTCTGCCTTTAGAATGCCAAAACGAACGATAATAGACATAAACGAAGTGGTTTAAAGATGAATGATTAGTTCGAGAGCTTTTGCGAGGGCCAGAACAACCCTGATCTAAGTGAGCAATACTTTCATGGTTTCTGCCTAGGCCCCGAAGTCGGGGAGTTCGACATCCCTTGCACGTATTAAGTGTTTCAATAATCACATACTGCAAAGGATATGATACGTCCACGTTGGAAAGTGACACGAGGGAACTTTCGACCATGGTAGGAAAAAGTGCAGCCGGTTCAGGGGCTGTCATATCGTGGCTCGACACTGGGGCCATGCCTGGGAACCTGTGAATAGGCAGTGGCAATTCATGCCACTCATCTCTGGAGTCTCAGATGACGTCATCAAAAAAACTTCTGACGGAATATGAAGAAGGAAATTGGTTAACTCACCGGAGAAGGTGGTTTACAGGTTCTGAAGGCTGCTTCAACTTTCCAATCCGCGAGTCAGCATGCATTTCGAAGCGGATTGCCCCGAAAGGCGCCTCAAAAGATCAGTGGCGTGAATTGCCACTGCTTATTCACGAGTTCCCAGGCACGGATTGGGGTTGTGGCTGGAAACCTGAAGGTAGGGACCTCTATCGGACAGTATCGTGGAGTATGGACAACATGCATGAACATGTTCGACGCCCCCCATTAAATGTCATCTATTCGGGCGGCTCCCAAACAGGATAATTGGTGAACAATGTCAATGTGTAGGCTTGGACGGGCGGAGGAAGATTTGACAGATTAAAACCAATTCTGAAATTTTAAATCTTCCATCAACTGCACAACGCAAGTACAATATCCTGAGTCTGATCTGTGCATGTCCGATGATCCATGTAGGTCGTTGCCTTATCCAGTCCTCAGATGTATAGCGATCTGAAAAGTTTTCAAACTTGTAGGATGTCAATCGGATCAACCAATCTTACCGATGGATCTTACGAAAAAACACTGTTGGGTAGTTTTTCGAATGAAATGATAAAAACGACTAGGAGTCAAGTTTCTTGTCGAACGAAGTTTATCACTATTGTGCCAAACGCCTAGATCGAATACCCTTTTCTGCATGTTTCCAGCCTCAGTTTGGGTTGAATGGGGCACTAGTGAGAGATATGTCGATTAAACGGTGTAAACGACTTTGTGAGAAGGTCAAACAAATATTCAGCATTGAGGTCCGTGCATGCTATGGCCAATGCCACGCTTCGCATGGAACAAATGTCCTGGGATGGTTGGCATTCCATTAATGCAGGTCCGACGACAGGTGACAGCCATCTTCAAGCCTTGGACGGCCAGTACCTACGATCCAAAACCGAGTCTATGAAACGCTTCAAAGTACATATTTACGTGCATTCAGCTTGGCAAGTTGAATAAACTTGTGGTTTAAATCGTCCTGTTATCTGAACACGCGTGTGCACGGTGGTTCCCGCAACCCTGCGGTCCCCCGTCGCAGGGACTGGGGGGGACGGGGCGTGACGCGAGGCTGGACGAGAGGGGGACGACGCCGCCAGCGCGAAGGTTTGCGCGCGGGGGACACCCTTCCCCCTCGTCCGGATCCGGCCGGCCGCCACGACGCCAACCAACCGGCGATGAACAATAAGACGCACGGCCGTTTACAAATGCATCGCCGGTTGAGGACCGGCCTCACTTAGCACTCTTATAACCGTTCTCTCGTGCAAGACAAGGGTCGAACACGTCGGCTATCGATATTACTTTTCCTTTGCTACCCTTCGAGTGCATCAGCAGGAATGAGCATGGGGAGAGGGGAGAGAAAAATCAGCTTTCTCTCTGTTTCGAAACTTTAGCCTTAAAATAATCATGCTAACCTTTTTGGTTCCCAAACATCCAAATATACTCCTAAGATGTACATGTAAGGTTTCTTCTCATGTATTCATAAGAAAATTTGTTACTGTTATGACCTTCTCAGATAAAATGAGGCCGAGGTAGATCTAAATGACATTGAATCAATTATATTTTTAATGAGAAACAAGATACTTATGACACTTCAAACTACATTACACCACACAAAATCATTTTTAGATGCTAGGAGACCACACAAGAATGAAACAAAAAAAAGTGCCAATGCTGCACGCGAGGCGTGCGCAGGGTTACAAAGTACATTCATCTAAGGATTTTCTTTGAAGTAAATAGTGTGTGGGATTGCGTTAGTCTTTGTTTAAGAACAAGAATGTGCATTCCCCCAGTTTAGTAGTGGATACATTAGGAAATTCCTTGCTAACGTGTTGAGCCAAACTGCATTGAATGACATGTCCGCAAAGTTTTCAACGTGCTACATGAAAATGATTTCATGATATAAACAATGACGTAGCACTTTCAAAGTTCTATAGTATGTGTTCATAATTGAAGCTAAATTTTTCCAAGTGTAAAAGAAGTTGTGGCCCAGATTGGAGAAGAAAACACATCACGTAAGTGGATAAGTGGATCATAAGCCATAAGTGGATCACAAGCCCCTTGCTTCTAAGGTTTGTGATACCTCCGGTGGACATTCTTTCTAATTTGTGTGGGGTTTGAGACTACACGATCATTGAAAGGAACATAGTTGGCCCGAAATAGTCGGGCGCAGCTAGGAAAAGAACTTGGGCGTTAAGTATGTGTTGGGTTCTTCACTGGGTTTCATTGTTTATCTTGTCGTTTTGACACTCAAACTCTGCAAGCTCGTCCCTTTTATTTCCTAGGATTTTATGATTTCAGAGTACTCACACGAGAGGGGCTTCGGCCAATCGATGGCCAACAATGAAAGTCGCTCAACGCATCCTACCCTAGTCGCGGATGCGACGGGGTCACTGTATGCATGATTTGAGGGGGTCCTAGCGCATCGACGGTCAGCGCCAGAAGTCGTTGATCGCAAGAAACAAATGCCATTGATGCGTTAGGGCCCACACACCCATGACACGATTGTGTCGAAGAAAACTAGTCGCGTTCGCTGCCTTCAACTAGTGTCTTTCGTTGTTGAGAGTCGATTGGCCGGATGTGCCAGTGCACATTATTTCATACTTCGTGTTTGGCACATGTCGCGATTCAGCATTGAAAACGGGGTGGTCAGATGGTTATTCTTCCGCATGGTGGGGGCTTGTTGCTTTTCTTCCAGATGGTGGGAAATGGTGTATTTTCTTCTTCATGGTGGGGATATCACAAGCAAACACATGAAGTTTGTAGGGTATCTTGGCTATTTCACCCCTTTTGCTATGGTATGCTACATTGATATCAATTTTATCCACCCATAATACTTCATACATGAGACCTTAAGACATAGAAGAACATCTCTTGCAACGTTGTACCTGTAGTCTTTGAAGCAGTGAAGAGTCGAGCCAATGACACATGTAGGGATGACAAGACTATGCTTTTCTCTAGCAACTTGCAGACAAGGTCCCAATGGGTGGCAAGCAAGTGTAATTGCGCATCCTCTCCTCAGCTAGGTCCAGTTTTTATCACCCTCTTCAAGACCGTTGCTCCTCTTCCTCTTGTTATGACCACCTGTGCTTGTGAAAGAGATCATCATCAACATTCTCATCCATCTTACTGTGATCTTCTTTGCCTTCTTCTTCCTCATTCTCTATGCTACGTAGCAACTTTGCTCCTCCATCCTCTGCCGCTCCCTTGCTCTGATCCTCCTCATACATTGCGAGGTCATCAACCGCCAAGTGGTGAAACATTGCATTCTTGTTTATGGCCTGTGAGGCTATCATTTTCTTACATTGCTTCCTCAGTTCTTTTGGTTTAGAAGGTGACTCACAATGTTCTTGTGTCATGGCCTGCAATGGATGGAAAAGAGACTTATTAGGAGGGTTACATTTGGTATGTGATTTTGACATTCATCACTAGTAAGTAATCTTCGTGAAAGGGACAAAAGACTTTCACTTGTTGTGTCATCTCTGAATGTTGGAGAACTTGCTGATGTTGTATCGTTGTGCAAGCCATCAATTCACAAAAAAATGAACATCTACAGTGTTATGAGACTATGATAGGTAAAGGGACTAAATCTTAGGCATGCATGCTCACGTACAAAAGAGTACATACAACCATAAATGCATGACATTATCAACAAACGTTTGCATGAACATTTATGCCATACCAATGCCGCATTATCCCCTAATTTTACACCCCTTTTTATGAAGGTGTTCCTTTTTATTACACTATTTTGAACAACTCGGGTCACACTACGTGCCATTTTGGAATGGTGGTGAAACAGACAATATCATGCTAATTCGAGTGGAGCACGTTAGAATCTTCGCCGTGGCTGTTTTTTCCACCTTAAAACTTTGTGCTTTGGTGTGCGAACATGTTCACCACGGCAGACAACGACCCTAAGAACGATGTTGGCCATTGACAGACCATATCGTTGTACTTCTTGAACCTATATACCGGGCATTTCCCCCTCCTTTGAACCCGAATTGCAGCTAGTTTTCAACCATTGTGGAACAAGAAAAAGAGTGTTTTTTTGTATTTTTTTAATGTGCTAAAAAATTAGGCACCAATACGTTTTTTGGTACACTTGCCGCATACCCACTGTCCTCGCAACTAAAGGACGTCATACCTAGTCTTCGCACAAAAAGAATGGGAGGGCCACTTTGGCAGGAAAATACATATAACGTCCACGAAATATACATAATGCTTTTGAGGGCCACTGTTTCGGATGTCTGCTGCGCCAAGAAATCATATGGGGGCGCTTCAAGAAAAGTGGGTGCAGCGTGAATTTGTTTCCAACAGTGGGTGCTGCATGCATGATTTGAGGCGCTTTGAGAAAAGTGGGTACAACTCGCATCTTTTGTGTAAAGTGAGTACCGTGTAAAAAAAGTGCAAGAAATGGCCAAGAGAAAATTCGGAAGCCCAAACCGTGGGTATAACGGAATTAGGCCGTACCTTTTTTACATAAACTTTCATGTATGTGGTCATTAGAGTTAATTTCAAAGCGATTCTTTGAAAGAAAAATATTGGTGGATTGATTGGTCATGAGTAAATGTAAGAGGGGAAGTGGAAAGAATGTCATATTTGGTACATGTGCAAAGTTCTGTGTTTCTTTTGTTGTTACGTGATTTTACACTCGATAGCGGTGCTTCAAACATGGCTGACGTTCGTTGGCTTGGCGAAGAACATCACGAACATGGCTTGCCAGTTTCTAGAGCGATTGCGATATCGATCTACTCTCATCTCTCATGAATAATAATAAAGGTGAGTCTGAAACAAATGATGTCATATGCTCCAGATTGGATGTTATTGACATCATGAAAATGAATGCACAGCCTAACAAATCTAAACAACATCATGAGTAGTTTTTGGACCACGCAATCAATGATGAGTACGTCAAAAGTAAGCTTATCCTCACACATGTACACAAACATTAATACACGTTAATGTGAGCTAATATTCATGTGTGCGTTGATGTAAATGTTGTGAATAAAAAGAATGTTCCTCAGTAAATTAAGATAGTCCACTTTTTGTGCTATGAGACCTAAGAAAACATACAATTTGTGATGAAGGTATCATACTACTAATATTGCATGTGTTATAATGGTCTGATGTTGATTGAGAAAGTGGACGGATTGAGAATATCATAAAATTTGGACCGTTCTTTCATTTTTTACACAATGGTTGGTCTTTTTTATGCGACGGATAATAGAAAACATTCATGTAGATCATAGGTTTGAAGGCTACTGAAAATAAAATATGCCGAACTTATCATTACTCTGTGATATCATGTTGAGCATTGTGACCAAGAGAGCCATGTTCAAATGGTGAAGGATCTGAAAACCATTGGAGCTATTGTGGGCGAAGCAACTTGCCATAGTTGGAAGCCCAACTTCTCCAACCTATCATGTTCAAGCACTAATCACTCGTGACCATGGCCTATGTCACTGCCATGAGGCGTGAGTCATGACCTCATGGCTCGTCGTCCATAGAGGCATCTGTGCAGACGCGGTCCCTGAATCTAGAGTTCAAAGAAAAAACCACATGTTCTAGGTTCGCTAGACCAAAACGTGAATTGGCTGTGTTTCTATGTCTTGCGTGAACTTTTCAGACTGTCGGCACAGGATTGAAAAAACAAAGGCAAGATTCGGGTGTTGCACGCAAAGCATGCACATGGTTACATAGTAACTGAGTAAAAGAATCTACGTTTGTATCTTGTGAGTTTCCGTGATCAATTGTCTTCATTTTGGTTCACATAAGGAAATAATATCACAAGTTTGGCCAATCATGGAGGTTTATGGTGGCATCCCCTATGTAACGGGCCGTGTCTCCAGCTCCTGCTCTGAAGTCGTCGTCGGAGTTCGCAGAATGGCGTTCTCAGTCCGCGTCAGGGGTTTACCCCCTTCGCGAGACTGAGGGGCAATCGTCATCAACGACC
>SZWC01001621.1:242193-262518 GCA_023375785.1 Penium margaritaceum | reverse complement strand
GGGGGGGGGGGGGGGGGGGGGGGTAACAACTTAATTGATGAGAAGGAACATGCAAATTCCGCCCCTGAACGGCACAACATTGGGGTATGGAAGCAAGCAAATGCTGCCACCCACTGCACAATAGGGTGGAGAGAAAAAGCAAGGAAACAGGTGTCAAGGACAGAGGAGACTCTCCTCACCATCCAATGGCACAGTGTAGCAAAGGTCAGACAGCGTAAGGGGGCCAAGGGGCCACGGCTGCGGCAGTTTACCAGGCGCGTCACTGCCCAACGTTGGGTCCAGACCACCATGACACAAGCCGAAGTTGCGGAGCACATGAAACTGCTGCCGACTCCCAGCAATGGAGAGCCGCGGAGCGAACAATGACACCGTCCGCACCAACCACCCCGGCTGGTTAGCCTCACTGCACCTGCCCCGACCCCTCTCCAGGCACAGCTCCGCCAACTGACGGACGAAGCGCCAACAATCTGGGCCAAGACCACCAAAGGACTCTCAAGCTATCATGCACAACCGGAACCCTGGTTGCTGCGCACGAGCGCCCTGTAGTGCTGCTCCCTTGCAGCCTCCGCTGCCAGCAGATCCTGCCCCTCTTCCTTCGCCTTGTCCGACTGGGCGTCCACCATGGTGAGGTCCACCACTCACACCGTGCCCTGGGCCGAGTCAAACACAAGGACATCCTGTTGGAGTCCCCCTGACAACAAGCCCTCCGACTTCACCATCGCCCAGAGGGAATGCTCCTGACAAATCTCCGCCAACTCGTCTTGGATGGCATAGTGGTAAAACAAAAGTTTTACTTTCTATTTCTGTCTCATTCCCACCATTCATGTGCCGTTGGTGGCGGCGACACTTTTTATACCCCGTAGATGTGCCGGTGCAGGGGCTCATGCATGCTTTCCATTTCTATAAATTAATATCCTTGTAAAAAAAAATGGTTTCTGCAGTGTAGTAGAATTGCCTGTGTTTGTCCTTACAAAAGCAAAGGATGTAAACACCTGCAGGCTACAGCTGATGTACAAAGGCCATTATAGCTGACCTCGCCACGTCTGTTTCTAAACTTCCATCGGTGTATCAACAGTGGACCCCCTCCCCCGTTCCCTTTCCAACTATGGAATGAATCCTTCATAGCTCATGTTATGCTGATGTTCACTTCTTCCATGGTTATAAAGACCAAATTGGTTGCACCTTTGCCATTGGTGGCATTTTCCCAGCAACGTCTGGACAGTTGAAGAGGTAGATGTCAACCACATGATGCACAGTGTCTACTTGTCTTGCGTAAAACAAGCTTTATGAACTGCTGTGTTGAGAACAGGCCATTTACTGGCCATGGTGGCAACTCAATCTCTGTGCATTTTGAGGGCCATCGCGGGTCTGTTGTGCTCCCGCGTTCTTAAAGGAAGGTGTGGAGGACTTCTTTGCTATGCAGGGTACTCAGCGTAATCAGGCAGGGGGGTGGATGCACATTGGCCATAATGGGGTGAAGGAGGCAGTATCATTGGGTTGTAGATTATGAATTCATTGTTTTGTAGATTCTGCTTGTACCCCTTTTCCCCATCCCCCGCCTCATCCCCCTCACCCCCCTCCCTCTCTTCCCTCCCCTCCTCCCCCGTCCCTACCTCGTTACCCCCTCCCTCCACCACTCCTTTGTTCTTCACCTCAGTTCCAATTGTTTCCCTCATCCTCTGAGTCTCCTCATCCTCCTCGTACATGTCCTTGTCCACGCCCTCTCCCTCCTTTCCCTCCCCCTCCACCTCCTTGACCTCCTCCACCTCCTCTACCTCCTCCACCTCCACCACCTCCATGGCATCCACCTCCATGGCATCCACCTCCATGTCCTCCACATCCTCCACCTCCTTCACCTTCTCCTCCCGCCCCACCTCCTCCACCTCTCCACGTCCTCCACCTCCTCCTCCTCCGCCTCCTACTCCGCCTCCACCTCTACCACCTCCACCTTCTCCACCTCCTCGACCTCCGCGAACTTCTCTTCCCCCTGGACCTTCCCCACCTCCTCCACCGCCTCCATATTGTCCATCTCCTCCACCTCCTCCACCTCCTCCACCTCCTCCACCTCCTCCACCTCCTCCACCTCCTCGACCTCCTCCACCTCCTCGACCTCCCCCCACCTCCTCCACCTCCTCCAGGTCATCCATCGCCACCTCCTCTACCTCCTCCATCTCCGCCACCTCCTCCACTTCCTCCATCTCATCCATCTCCTCCACCTCCTCCGCCTCCTCCACCTCCTCCAACTCCGCCACCTCCTTGACCTCCTCCACCTCCCCCACCTCCACCGCCTCTGTCATCCATGTCACCTCCTGCACCTCCTCCCCCCGTCCTCAATCTCCTCTACCACCTCCTCTATCACATACTCCACCCCCACCACGTCCCCCACTGCCTCTTCTGCCACCCGTTACTGCACCCGTGCTCCTTCGGCCTCCCCCACCTCCTCCCTCCTCACCATCCCTAGACTCTCCTCCTCACTGGGTCTTCTTTGACGGCCTATAAAAACGTATGGTCCTTGGGTCGGTGGAGCTGGAGCGGCTCTTTACAATCCCCAAGGGGTCATTGTGCATGCTGATTGGCAGCAGCTCAAGATCCCAACGACGAGCAACGAAGCTCGATATGCAGCCGTCCTACTAGGGATTGGTATGGCCTAAGAGGCGGGTTTGAAGCAAGTTCTAATCGTGGGGGTCTCTCAACTGGTGGTGAACCAACTAAGGGGCCGCGACAGAATCACCGTGGAACGTCTTCAGCAATGTTGGGATACAGTCTTGGAGGCCACGCGTGGCGTCCAAAGAGCCAACTTCCACTGAATCCATCAAAAACATAGACAGGTTGCCGACCGTCTATCCAAGTTGGGACTTACTCTCCCAACACCAGGAAAGGTTGAAACCTCAGGCATACGTGATGAAGTCCGGAACTTGGGAAGGGCGGCACTATTGGAGGCTGCAGATTTGGTGAGAGGTGGGGTGGATGGTCTCTCCGGGGCTGAGGGAGTGCTGAGACCAGCCGAGGATCATTTCATCTGCACAGCGTGGGAGAGTATTGTTGAGGCGTGCTGGGAGAGACTTGGCGAAGCGTTGGATGGCCCTGAAGGGGCGGGGTACTCGTCGCTCATTTCAGCACCAACAGTTAAGAAGCGCGTGTATGGAGAGCCATGTCGCCAAGTGGCAGCAATTTTTTAGCGCTGCATGTCTTAGATGGTGGGGCTGACCCCTGATGCAGGCTCATTGCGCCTCTGCTGGTTACGACTCCTGGACATACAGGCTTTGCTCTACAGAGTTGTGATGCCCGAGAAGAAAGTTCGTGGTGAGGGGGCTGACTGCGGGGTGAGGACGTTGCAACCTAAGTCAGAGAATGAGATCATCTTAGAATGGTCCCAGCGGTTTGCACAGGGGAATTGGGCAGGACTGATTGAGGAGGCAATAGAGTCCACCAGGTCAGCATACCGACCTGGTATGCTGTTTCCACTATCTCTCCTCTAAGTGCTCAGGTCGTCACTTGAACCCGACCCGTGATCTCCAAACTTTGGAAATCCATATCTCACTCAAACGGACTCCGAATCGAGTTCCGTAAAGTGTGTTGGAACCAGTGAAACATCCTCTAAGCAATTGTTATGCCAGATGATTTTTATCAAGCAACCTACTTTTGTCACTTTCTGGTACTCTCATATCTATTCTCGAGCAATCCATCATTCTCCCACTTTGCGAGAATAAAAATCACACAATTCCGCGCTGTCTCCTCAGCTGCTGAAAGCGGTGCACTGCCAGCGGCTTGGTCAAAAAGTCTGCGAGCATCATGCTTGAAGGGCAGAACTTGATCTGCACCACCTGCTTTGCCACGAGCTCGCGGATGAAGTGGTACCGCAAGTCGATGTGCTTGGTGCGGGCGTGAAACTCAGCGTTCTTCGTCAGCGCAATGGCACTCATGTTGTCACAGTAGATGGTGGTGGTTGTGGTCTGCTGCAGTCCAAGGCTTGCTAGCAGCTCATGGAGCCACACAGCTTCCTTTGCTGCTTCACTGAGGGCGATGTACTCTGCTTCGGTGGAGGAGAGGGCAACGCACTCTTGCTTCTTGCTCCTCCAGCTGATTTTACCTCCCCCGAGCACAAACACGAACCCACTGGTCGACCTCCTTGTGTCCAAGTCACCTCCCCAATCTGCGTCACTGTAGCCGATGAGGATGGAGCTGTTGTTGCCGTTGAAGGTGAGGCAAAGGCTGCAACTGCTGTCCAGGTAGCGCAACATCCGCTTAACCGCCTCCCAATGCGGCACGCCCTGATTCGTGCAAAACGTGCTGAGAACTCCCACTGCTTGGCTGATGTCGAGGCGCGTGCCGACTGCTGCATACATGAGGCTACCAACTGTTGCTTGGTACGGCACTCCTTCCATGCGGCTGCTCTCTTGCTTGCCGTGGGGAGTTTGCTTCATGCTCAGCTTTGCTCCCACTTGAAGTGGTGTAGCGACCTTGCACGCTCCTACCATATTGAAGCACTTAACGATGTCGCTCACGTACGTGCTATGCGACAACTCCAAAGTCTGCTGCTGCCGGTCGCGCTTGACCTGAAAGCCAAGGTACTAACTGAGCTCTCCCATGTCCTTCATGTCGAACCTGGCAGCAAGGGACTGCTTCACATCGTCCAAAAGAGACTTGGAGTCAGATGCAATGAGCAGATCATCAACATAGAGCAAATTGATGATCTGGCTTGCCTCTTGTGTGCGTCCATAGACAGCATGGTCTGCTTCACTGCGCACAAAGCCAAGGCCAGCCAATTGCTCATCTATCTTGTGGTACCATGCTCGCGAGGCTTGCTCAGGCCGTAGAGGGCCTTCACAAACTTGCACACCAAATCCTCCTGTCTCTCCACCACATACCCCTCCGGCTGCTCCATGTACACATCCTCCTCAAGGTCACCATTCAGAAATGCACAAATCACATCCATTTCGTGCATCTCCCAGTCCATAGCAACAGCAATTGCGAGGATTGCTCAGATGGATGGGAACTTTGCGACAGGTGCAAATGTCTCGTTGTAATCCACACCCTCAGTCTGCACATACCCCTTTGCAACCAGCCGTGCCTTGTACCCGAGCACCTTATTATCCGCACCACGCTTGCGCCTGAAGATCCACCGGCATACGATCACCCGGCTGCCATGAGGAGCTTTCTCGAGGGTCCAGGTGCCGTTCAGGAGCGCACCATACTCCTCGTCTGCTGCGGCACGCCAATCTGCCGCCTCGGCGCTACGCATGGCTTCAGCGAATGTGGCTGGGTCATCGGTGACTGTGAGGAAGAGAAGCTCGAGATTAGATGACTCCGTTGGTGGTAGAACGGTGCACAGGTTTACCAGCTCCTCCAACAGCCTCTGTTTGCTTGCGAGGCGTTCGGATCGCCTCAGCGGCTCCCCACTGTCCTTTGCACCTTTGTTGATGCATGCGGACCGTCATGGCAGCTGCTGTACGTTGTTTTGTTGCTCCTCCTCATCAGATTCGGCTGCAGGCTCCTTCTCCTTCTCAGCTCCCTCCACCTTCTTGTCGTTACCGCTGTTACCGCCATCTGCCGCACTGTCCTCTTCTGCTACCGGAACTTCTCCCACTTCAGCTACAAGTGTGGGAGCAAGTGGAACGGCAGTCATAGGGCTCCAAGTCCAGCCCTTCACGTCCTCCACGACGTCGCGGCTGCAGATGATCTTGCGGGCAGCGAGGTTGTAGAGGCGGTATCCCATGGTGTCGTAGCCGAGGAAGGCCGCCTTCACTGACTTTGCGTCCAGCTTGTTGTCGTTGCCAGCAGGCACGTGTATGAATGCGCCACACCTGAAGACTTTCAGGTGGGTCACTTTTGGCCCGCGTCCTGTCCACGCCTCCTCCGGTGTCATCAGTGGCGCGGCCCGTGTGGGACTCCGGTTTTTCTGGTTCACGGCAGTGTTGACCGCTTCCACCCAAGAGGTTGGCGGGAGCTCCGCGTCTTTGAGCATGCTCCGAACACGCTCCATGAGCGTGCGGTTTGTCGTTCAGCCACGCTGTTCAGCTGCGGTGTTCTACGTGGGGTGACCTTGTGCCTGATCCCGTGACGCTTGAGGAAGGTGCAGAAGTCATTGGAGAGGTGATCTTCTCCACCGTCGGTGCGAAGCATCTTCAACCGCCTGCCACTCTCATTTTTTGCAGCAACAATCCACACCTTGAAAGCATCAAAGCACTCATCCTTGCCAGCCAGGAAGGACACCCACGTCTTCCTCGACTTGTCATCAATGAAAGTGACAAAGTACAACTTGCCGAACAAGGACTATGATGGCATGGGACCCCACAAATCAGAGTGAACGAGTGAGAGAAGCTAAGCCGCCCCCTTCCCTTCCCCCGTGAAAGGAGTGCGGGCTTGCTTCCCTTCAATGCAGCTCTCACAAGCCGATGCACTAAGCTGCTTCACCCCTTGAGCTCCAGGCTGCGGACCATCTGCTGCATGGAGATGATGGCGCCAAAGCCGAGGTGACCAAGCCGGCGGTGCCACAGGCCGATGTCGTGTTTATCCTCTCTCACCGCCAACGCTGAGTCGGCTTCCTTCTCCGACGCCACATAGAGGCGGTAAAGATCATCCTCCTTGTTTGCGTTTGCAAGCACACGGTCTGCACGGGTAGAGATGGTGCAGCCACCATTCTCAAAGCTAACCTGCATGCCTTCGGAGATGAGAGATGAGACAGAGAGGAGGTTAGCTGCCAGCCTCGGAACATGGAGCACCCCCTTCACACGACGTTCCACGTGCTTACCCTCCACGGAAGCACAAAACACAATCTCACCCTCCCAAACCGCCATTTGCACATGGTTGTCCCCCATGTACACCCGACGAGGCTCAATGACGGTGTAGACAATGAACCACTCCCGGCGACATGTCATGTGCCGCGTGGCTCCCAAGTCGATGATCCAGAACAGGGCGGTGTTGTCGTAGACGTGCAGGACCCGGATGGTTGTCACGAATCCACTCTCCCAATCTGCGGTGTTCGCAGAAGCGTCGGACTGTTTTCCCGCTCCCACTCCAGCCGCAAGGTCCGCCTTCTTCTTCCGGCATTTGCGCGCCCAATGGCCTGGCTTCTTGCAGTAGTGGCAGTTCCCCTTCTTCTTCCCTCCTCCGCCGTTGCCCCTGGTTGGTGCAGTGCCACCCCCATGACCAGAGTTGGTGATGAGAGGGAACTTTTAGTCCGCTTCCGCCCTCTTCTCCATTGTGCCGCTCCTCCTCAAACTGCAGGCTCTCCTCCACATCATTGAGGGAGAGCTTGTCGCCACGCTGGTCCAGGGCACCAATGAGAAAAGTGTAGCTGCTAGGAAGACCTTGACAGGGTCCTCAATCGCAGCAAGCTGGTCAGAGAGAGACTTCACCATGTTGATGTAGTCAATCATGGATCCGGACTCATCCATCTTCACAGTGTGAAAGGGACGACGCAACTGCATGTTCATGAGGATTGACTTGGAAGCATAAGTGGACTCAAGCTTTTTCCAAACCTCCTTTGGCGTGAGGATGCCACGGACAAGGAGTTGCTGCCGTTCGGCGAGGTGGAGGTAGATGGTGGCGAGAGCGCGGTTACGCTTTTTGTGGTTGGTACGGGCCTCGACAGGGGAGAGGGAGCTTTCTGCTGGTTCCATCTCCTTCTCATCCACTTGGCTCCAGAGAGCCTTCTCCATCAGCACCATCTTCATGTTGTTGCTCCAGTTGAAGAAGTTCTTGCCTTCAAACTTGGCGATGTCACCATGGTAGTGCAACGTTTAGCCCACAAACGGCTCTCTCACACAACAGGGTGCAAAGAATGCCTCAAGGATGAGACAAAGCCTTTTTCTAGTTCTGATACCACTGATGGAAATTGGGGCAGCCCTCAGGCTTACTAAGAGCCGCCTAGGCAGGACCAACTGTTTGTGAGAGGGGGTTGCAGGTTGCACAGACATAAATTACAGAAGGGAATGTAGGTTTGCACAGGACGCAAATGTCTACATCAACTCTTGAGTGAGAAATTACATGGTCACAGCTTTCTAACAAGCCTTTATATGCCTCATTTGGCCTAGGGACCACTGAGATACACTCTGTCAAAGTCTATCCTCTAACACACTCTCCTGGCCTACCGGGATGAGCGGCAGTCACCTTGTCACACAAGAGAATTATGTCTCACACCACTTGGACGACCAACAATCGTTGTCTGAACCTTCCTTGAAGTCTCTTGGAGGTCCTCCAGCCGCCTTTTCTCCTTGAAGGCCGCTCTCAGCCGTCCTGGCCAATAATCCTGCCGCCTTTTGAGCTCTAAGTGCTCAGGTCGTCACTTGAACCCGACCCGTGATCTCCAAACTTTGGAAATCCATATCTCACTCAAACGGACTCCGAATCGAGTTCCGTAAAGTGTGTTGGAACCTGTGAAACATCCTCTAAGCAATTGTTATGCCAGATAATTTTTATCGAGCAACCCTTTTTTGTCACTTTCTGGCACTCTCATATGTATTAGGATGCTCCACGAGGTTCGGGCGTGGGGTCAAAGGGTCTCACCTATGACATGCTGTGTGATCTTGTCTTGGACATTCCAGGCAGTCCTGAGTCCTTCGCAGCAGTGATGCAAATAAATCTAGCCGGACAGCTGCCAAGGGAGGCGGCTACCTTCTTGGGACGCAGGCACTTGACCCTCAGGGGGATACTGAGGATGAGGGAGTGAGACCTATCGCCATGGGGGAGGCATTGTTCAGGTTTGCAGGGAGGGTCTTCTTCATCCGGGACAAGGAGAAGACCAAGAAGGCGTTCTTGCCGCTCCAGTTTGGGGTGGGAGTTTCGGAGGGGGCGGCTTTGCTTGTGCGAGGCGTGCGGGCTATCTTGGTCGCACATCCTGCGTATTGGCTTCTCTGTTTGGCCATCCGGAACACCTTCAACAAGGTCAAATGCAGCAGTGTATTTTAAGCAGTCCATAACAAAGGCCTCGGATCCTGGATTCCGTTCCCGCGTCAATTCTGCGCGTTTTCAGGACGGCTGCTATTTTTCAGAGTGAGCACACTGGCAGTCTGAGGGAGTCAGCGGGGCTTGTGGTGAGGGGACCCGTTAGGACCCCTACTCTTTGATCTGGCCCTCTCACCCGACCTAATGCAGGGGCAACGGAGCTGCTGAGTCAGGGGGGTTCCATGCTCAAGATTGCGATTAATCAGGGGTTACACATCCAGCCGAGGAAGTGTTTGTTGTGGCGGAGGACGTCGGGAGTCATTCCTAAGGAGTTGGCAGGGATTCCTTCAACCCCAGACGGTTTGGTGCTCTTGGGTTGTCCAGTGGGAACAGAGAGTTTCCGGAGAGGATGGGGGGAGGAGTGGCTGCTGGAGCGAACTCAGGAGCTACGGGTGTTGCCACGATTGGAGGATACTTGAGCATCCATGACAATGCTCCACCTGTGCATCATGCCTCGGGCTGAGTTTTGGGTTCCGGCACTACCTCTGGATCCAGATTAGCTGAGGGTACTGCGTGGATTTGACTCTGCAGTGTGGACCGCAATGTTTGGGATCATTGGGATGGTGGAGGCCTTGGAAGGCTCTCATGTGGGGGCCCTGCAGAGGCTGGCGAAGCTCCAGGCGCAGCTGCCGTTTGATGAGGGGCGGGATGGGCCTCTTTGCAACTGTTTCGAGGGCACACGTTGATTATGCGTGCTCATCAGCAGCAACATTGCTCCATTCTCTGGTGGAGCTCTTTGGCCGCCTCCTCCCTGGAGCCAGGCAGATGGAGTTGTTTTGCCCCCTTTAGGAGGAGGCCGTGGAAGAGCTGCCAACGTCCATCGCGGCCAGCCTCCAAACGCTGGAGACACCGAGGCAGTGCACGGGGCGAGGCTTTTATCAGAGACTGAGTCCTTCCTTCTTTCATTTCAAGCGCTTGCAGTGTTTGGAGGAGGTGAAAGCTGAGGGCAGAGCCATGTTCCCAGAGGCCTGGGAACAAGTGGGCAAAGCTGGAGGTGTTGGGCGGTGGGGTTAAGTGGTGTGGCCCTCTGGCTACAGGCAAGTCCCACTGGCACAGGGGATTGCGTGTACTTGGCTCCAGCTGAGTTCCATCTCCAGGCTCAACCCTGGCTTGGGCTGCCCCTTGGGTACCTTGTCCATCATGGTGGCTATGGCCTGCTGCCAGCAGAAGTGACACAACAGTTGGGGTTGGGGCCTATGACACGGGTCCACAATGCCATTCGTGATGAGTTGGCAAAACTTTTCGTGATTACTCTCTACGCACGATGTTGGAGCCGGAGAACCTGCTACCAGGGGGGCTCCGGTCGGACGTTCTTGTTTTTGACTCGGCACAGGGCACGACTTGGGTGGTGGACGTCACCACTGTGGATGCGCAGTCAGACAAGGTGAGGGGTGAGGGTGAGGCGCTGCCAACTGCTAAGACCCGGAAGAAGACAAATTACAAGGATGCGCTTGGTGTCTTGCCCGGGTGGAGACTGCGCACGGTTGCATGGGAAACCTTTTGCGGCTTGGGCCCAGATGGTTGGCAATTCATCCGTCGGTTGGCGTTGTTGTGCTTGGAGAGAGGTCGTGGCCGGTGCAATGCGGCAGATCAGCCAAGGTAGCTGGCGCGAGCGGTGACTCTTTTCGCGCAGAGGCTCTCCATTGTGGGGATCCGGCTGCAGTGTACAGTGATCCCTGACTTTGGCTTGTGGCTGGACGGTTTGGACTTGTCACTCGGTGCGGGTTTCACCATCCTGCCGCCGAGGGCATGGCCACTGGGCCCACTTCATCCGATTACTGTTACACTGATCCCATGGAGGGGGATGAAAGTTCATTGACATTCTGATTCTTGCACCCCTTTTTTGCTTTTCTCTTCCACCTCATTTTGCCGTGGGTGGTGGCACTTTCCATTGTACCATGTGCTCGTGCTAGTCCATGGCGGCATTTATTGTACATCCAAAGAGTAACTCCAAAAAAGAAACAAAAACAAAAACAAAGGGTTAGGGGGAGAGGGGGTCCACCACCAACATTAATTTGATCCCAAACCAATGGCCATGTGAATGTCTATAGAGTTGTAAATGAAGCACAACTGAACAAGGTTACTAGATCTTTGGTCCTTGCAAGTCTGAGCCAAACACCAAACTCAACTGTAGAAATAGACAGCATGCATCTCTTCTGCAGCATCACCTTCCACCGCATTTAACGTCAGCAGTGAATAGGGAAGGGGAGAGGAAGGCAGGGGAGAGGGTTCAGAGGCCAAGGCTCCTGCCTAATAAACTTTGAAGACTATTTTCTGCTCCGCCTCATCAAGGCAGTGCGGATGTGAAGATGCACACGCCAGGATGTGTGGTATGTGCCAACAACTCTCTTAAGCTTTGCAATCAAAGTGGCAACCTCTCCAAATAACTGATACAATTCATAGCCTCAAAAATCTCCTTAACCTTGTCTCAAGTCTGCACCTGTGACCCACCTGCTGATTGAAGAGGAGGGGGTTTGCTCTCCTTGGTTGGTAGCACCCCTATCACAAGGGGATGAACTTGCAAGTTCTGTGTAAGGAAATATTGGCATGTTTGTGTAGGTTTGTGAGAGATAAATCATTAATGAAATTGGAGAAACTGCCGCCACCCACTGGAACATGCATGTCTATGTAGATTTCTGGAGTAAAGTGAAGGAGTTTCACGCATATATGTGTCTGATTTCCATTTTCTGTGTTTTCAAAACATCCATCACAAGCAAAGGAAAGGTGGAAGCTGCCGTGGACTGCTACAACTACATGGCAAAAGAGAATGAAAGTAGCCACCGGCTGCACACCTTGGTGGGAGAAGTAATGAATCCGTTCAAGTGCAAAACAGAGGAGCCGTTAGCATAGCAGCAATGACCCTTCTCCTCTTTAAGGTGATATTTGTAGCTCAGGAAAGTTTAGCACTTTTCATTGTATTTGTAGTAAGTAGACACTTTACAACAGGTGATGTAGCAGTGCAGAAAGCTGCAAATTGAAGAAGAATGAATGCATGTGGAGGATAAGGGGTCAGAGCGGAAGTGATAACAATGTTATGCGGATGCAGCAAGAGTTTCAGGAAATTAAAAACACGTTTTCCAAAAAAAAAAAAACATGTTCCTTTGTGGACTTCATGTCATTCTTGTCATTTCATTTCCAGGGATATTTCTTACAACATGCTGACTGGATCCATCCCTGCCGGACTGGGAAGCTTAACATCACTTGGGTTCTTGTGAGCAGAATGCCTTTGTGGAACTAGGGAAACAATGGACTCTTCAGACAATCTTACAGGCTGGAAAAACACAGCCTCTTCTCTCCCCAAGGACCCATTTCTCGGTTCCAGCAACAAAATGCATGACTTTGAATGCTTTAACGCCAGAATCCAACAGAACCGTTCAACTTATGTCTGAATTATTTCAACCAGGAATGTTCAATGGTGTCTTTGGTAATGAATCCTGAGTTAGGCATATGTGCTGGACCCGCCCTCCCCCTTTCACTTCCTTTGTCTCTCAATTTTACGTGACGTTATGCATTTGTGTTTGTTGACACCATCCTACAGTTTGCAGGAGGGCCACCTTCACATATCTCCTCTCATCAGAATTTCAAACTGTGAAGGCTGTCTGGGAAAAGTTGGGGTTGAATGATTGTTTTAAAACGAGCAGAAGTGAACATTTCTGGCAGCTCACCTGGATTTTATAGCTATGGGTGTTCAGAGTTGTGTATGATATAATGCGAATGATGAAATGACGATGTACTGAAATTGATGTGTACGATGTATTGCATATGAAGTAATGATGATGTAATGTGTATGATGTACTGGTGGTCTGTGTTTGATGTAATGGTTTTCTGTCCACTGGGCAGTGGTCTTCTGCACCACTTTGATAGCATTGCTCAGAAAGTAAAAAGGTAGGTCAAGGATGGAACCACTTCCATCTACATCATGTATGTGTATTGCATCTTTATTACAGATCCATTCATCACAACAATCTCAAGGGATTCTTTCCCACCACATTCATCCATCTTTCTGGCCTGGACACACTGTAAGGCCATGAAACTTNTCAACTTCAAAGTCAAAACGTGTTGAATTCAACACGTGTTCAAACTTGAAAATAGCTACAGCTTCCTCCCCAATGTTAGAATAAACCATTGCGAGAAAAATGGGCTTGTGCTCAAAGTTTGCCAGGCTGGTGGGCCCGCCCCGTGACGCAAGCCCTTGACTTCGCACTAGCCATAAAGAAGCTTCTTCTTGACTAATTTGATGGTATATTAATTGGCTCTCATCTACTCTTTTTTATAGGCAGCGGGGCCCCAGGAGCCCCAGCTCCTTCCCACCATGAAAATTTTGACATCCCCTACAGTCCAAGCATTGGTTTTGTCAAGCCACAGCTAGTCTTTTGTGTTTCACACCGATTCGTCACATCCTTCTCTTGATGATTCCTATTGCCACGGATGCCCCAATATACTTTCAAGGGCTGCAAAACCACATCAAATCTCTCTTCCTTTTATGTTGCGGGCATTGGTTTATTAGGTAAACTGTTACAAATCTATGTCATTGATGTACGTTCCACACATGTAATTCTTGACTTGCAGGTTTTCTTGCTATTTCCATGGAGACTGCTTTTCAGGACCAAGATTCATGATCAATTCCCCGACAAAAAAAAAGAGGAAAAGAAGAAAGAAAAAAAAAGGGTAGCTCACACACTGTCACCGAGGTAACTTGTTTGTATAGCTATGAAGTAGGTATAGAGTCCTGTGGGATCGAACTTCTTGCGCTTGTCCGAAGTCTTTTTTTTCTTTTTTTTTTGTGTAAACAATTCTTTTTCTCTTCAATCCTGTCATCAGATAGATAGGCCTGGGATCTGGTGCCATCCCAAGCACCGAGGCAGAAGAATAGGAGCCACCCACTCCAAGGCTGGTCTTGCTAGCTGGGGAGTTGAGCTAGAGACTTCCACGCCCAGAAAAATTGAAGTGAAGAGTGATATCCACTGCGCCAGCAGTGTNTTGACCAGCCTTTATTGTGAATTTTATCATGCTTGGCCAAACATTTATCTGACACATGTGTTAGTCCGCATTCTATGCCATGCAGAGAAGCAGATAGTTCCATCAAATGCCCTGTGCCCAAAAACTCATGCCTTTCCACGGACCCAAGTCTCTTACAGGGAACCTTCTGCCTCTCACAATGTGTGACCTTCTGCACTACGTGTTTTAAAGGTAACTTAAGGCATTTTATGGAAGACCGTTTTGAGTCTCTGTTTTCTCCTGGTGGAGAAAACAGAGTTGTTGTTCTATATGTGAAATATCATGTACAAGAAGATGCCTCCTTGTTATCCCATTGTGGGTCTTGAATAAAGAACCACAGGAGCCGCAAGAAAACAGAAAATGACTCGAGGACAAGAGAAAAAGACTACCTCTGGGGAGGGAGAGGTCAGGTTTGAATTCTTGGCCCGCCTAGCCAACTGGCAGATGTGTGGGCGCTCTGAACTACTAGTCTATCCCCGGGTTTGATGCTCTGGGTGGCTCTGGGCCACTGGCCTACGCACTGGTTGGTAGGAAAACACAAGAAAAGAAAGGACTATATTAGGCAATAACTGCTGCTATCCATGATTCTTTCTCTCTTCATTCCAAGAGATACTGGGAGAATCAGAATGCCTCACAATGTGCTACAAACACGGGAGGATGAAGAGCACGTCCCTTTTCTATCAGAAGGGTGAATGTTGAATGTTTCTTGACCTTTTGTGCCCCTGTGCTGGTACCAATTTTAGTCTGCATGCTGAAAACATTGTGCTTCCATGTGGTTCGATTAAGTCCTAACCCAAATTAAGCATTGAATTGATTTGAAAAAAATTTATACACAACCTGTGTGTGACAAACCAAATATTGTACCACGAAACACCTGTTGCATTGATGTCCACTTAGGGCCTGAGCGGAATCTGCAGTGGGCTGCCCATCACCCACTTGCTTCATTTTTTAAGGTTTGCATACATGTGCCACCAGGTGAATCCATGGATTCGACCATTCCCACTCCTCCAAGAAACGTTGCCACTGAAGGCGCTTCTGAAACAAGTGCTTTCAGCACAGGAGCCCTCGTCGGAATAGTGTGTGCAGCTGTGGGGGCTATCACTCTCATTTCCATCCTTGCGCTCTGCATATACAAGAAGAGGAGCACCGTCACTTGTGGCAGCAAAGAAAATGGAGATGTTGAGGGTGGCTTTGAGTCCAACGAGAAGGAGATGGCTTGCAGCAAGCAGGAGGCCAACAACAGCAAGGCTCCATCACCAGGGTGGTAAAGCTATTTCAGCTCATGATACTTGTGGAGCTTCACAGAGTCACTAAGAACTTCAGTAAGAATTGCCTTCTTGGAAAAGGGATTCTGACATCCGTGTATCTAGGAAATGGACCAAATGGGCAGACCTGGGCTGTTCAGAGGACACAGAAAAGCAGCAGCAACGTGGATCATGCATTTCAGCAGGGAGTGTTAAGGTTTTCACTGCTTCCCCATGCACGCCTTGTGATCTAGCCTGGCTTAAGCATGGAGAAGGAAGAGAAGAATCTGGTCTGTGAGTTTGTAGAGGAAGGCAGCCTGGCTAACACAGTCCATGGATCAAGCCGCCCATTTTTGCTTGAGCAGAGGCTTCACATTGCTTGTGGTGTCACATAAGGTGAGTGTTTGTTGGACTACAAGAAAACTCCTTTTTTCGACTTTGAAATTGAACCAGTAAGGTTCCTTTTCCAATACAAAGTGGTAGGCAAAGGTAGCTGAATTTGGGGTTTTTAGGGCTCTAGATGGGCAACAGACTGTGGACACACAAAGGTCAGGAACTCATGGCTACACTGATTCTGAGTGCACGATGTCACTGAGTCTTACAATATCCTCAGACATCAACAGCTTTGGCATAGTGATTTCTGAGACTTCACAGGGAGGAATCTCTTGTTGAAATTACAGCAGAATCTACAGAGTACAAGAGACTTGCAATTCATGCAGTAGCAACAATAGCGGTGCAGGCGATGGCTCCTTTACCCTTTCAAACCTTGACGATACATCCACGAGCAGTACCAACAGATGCAGAATTGGACCTGGAGTTATTCACCAAGACATTCCCACTGAATGTAGTGGAGGAGGAGGCAGCCCTACTTTCGGCTTGGGTTGTTTCTGTTCGGAAAATACACCAGGGCAGGCCAACGTGGTTGTCTGTAGTGTTTTATTGCCTGCTCCAGCCTGAATATCTTCCATTCCATGTTACAACAAGTGCTACACATTGGCTTAGACCTCTCTCTTAGCCTTCAGAAAGTAGCCATCATTGATATTCTTGAATCTCAGTCATATACAAAAACAGTAGCACCGCATGGAAGCGAGAACCTTTTTCTCATTTTGCCTGCAGCTGCCGAGTATGTAGTACACTAAGTCCATGATGTATAAGTGCATGCAAGAAAATGGTTAAAACAAGCAGAGACAAACTAGTATGGTTCATTCACTGGTCGTGGGTGTGCATCTGCTTTTGGTTGTGGGTGGGAACAGCATCTGTTTTGGCAGTGCTTGCAATCTCTAGTGTGGTAAGATCATGAAATCTCAGCATGCAGGTAAGATCCCATTTTTGGTCCCTCCCCTTGGTCTGATAAGTAATATGCGCACGTATAAGTTGGTGGCCAGTGTTGGTCCTTGGCGTTGATGTACTGTTGGTGCAAGCAATCTGGTGAGCAAAGATCAATTTTTATTTTATCTACGCTCGTGACAACACCTGTTTTGTGGAAATCATCAATCGAATGCCACGACCCTGATGTAAACTTCAGCCCATTTTACCGGCTGGTCCTTCAGGAGGCTGTTTTTGTGCCTGTTTGGTAAGCTATTTTTAATGAGAAATCTCCTTGAGTTTCAACTTTGAGATACCAACATTTCCCTCCATGCCCGTCAAAGCCATGGATATGCTAGTCAGACTGTTTGTTGACAATATACCACATCAGCATATCTTGCTCTCCCAACACCCACTGTCTAGGAACATGCAAAACCCAACGAGAAAGATGAAATTTGTAGAAATTCCTTGATTGAAAGGCTGCGACCAGACCAAGACTTGGACATCCAAAGGGGTCTACAAGCAGTGGCACATGGCCCCGCCACATAGGCAGACACACGCTAGATCAATATGTGGAAGGCTAGGAGAGATGATTGGGCCTCCTCTCTTTAAACCTTTTTTATGTCTTGCCCCTGATCCTCACTCGTGGCCTTTTTTATGCAATCAAAGGCAGCCCTCAAGGAGGTGATCAAGCTCTCCAAGAGCCGCTAGGCAGGACCAATTGTATGTGAGAGACAAGTTGCAGGCTGCAGAGACAAAAATACGGAAGCGTGCAAAGTTGTGTAGAGAGTGCAAATGGCTGGTTTGACTCGTGGATGAAAAATTGCATGAGCACAGCTTTCTAACGAGCCTAAGTACGCCTCATTTGGCACATGGAGCTGGAAGAGCCACTCTGTCAAAGTTTACCTCCTAGCACACTCCTAGCCTGGCGGGATGAGCGGAAGTCACACTCTCACACAAGAGAATTACCATCCCTGCCATGTGCACAACCAATGATCTTGGTGGGGACCTTCCTTGAAGCTCCCTCAAGGTCCTCCTGCCGCCTTTCTACCTTAAAGGCCGCTCGAAACCTCCCTGGCCAATAATTGTGGCCATCATTGGTGCTGGTAGTACAGGTGCCGTCACTTGAACTGGACCCATTGCCACCAAACCTTAAAAATCCATACCTCCCTCAAACGGACTAAGAATCGAGTTCCATAAAGTGCTACAGAACCAGCAAAACATCCCCTATTCACTGTTGTGACCTGATGATTTTTATCCACCAACCCAGTTTGGTCACTTTTTGGCACCCCATATCCAACATTCTCCCACTTTGCGAGAATAAAAATCACACAGGTCCACACTGTCCCCTCAGCTGCTCAAAGCGGTGCGCTGCTAGCGGCTTGGTCAGGAAGTCTGCCAGCATCATGCTTAAAGGGCAGAACTTGATCTGCATCACCTGCTTCACCACGAGTTCACGGATGAAGTGATATCGTAGATCAATGTGCTTGGTGCGGGCGTGAAACTCTGCATTCTTGGTGAGAGCAACGGCGCTCATATTGTCACAGTAAATTGTAGTCGCTGTGGTTTGCTGCTGTCCAAGGCTTGCGAGCAGCTCACGTAGCCACATGGCTTCCTTTGCTGCTTCACTCAAGGTGATGTACTCAGCTTCGGTGGAGGAGACGGCGACGCACTCTTACTTCTTGCTCCTCCAACTGATTGCACCTCCCTCGAGTACAAACACGAACCCACTGGTCGACCTCCTTGTGTCGAGGTTACCTCCCCAATGTGCATCGCTGTAGCCGATGAGGATGGGGCTGTTCTTGCCGTTGAAGGTGAGGCAAAGGCTGCTGCTGCTGTCAAGGTAGCGTAGCACGCGCTTGATCACCTCCCAATGCGGCACGCCCAGATTTGCGCAAAACTTGCTGAGCACTCCCACTGCTTGGCTCATGTCGCTGCGCGTCCCGACTGCTGCGTACATGAGGCTCCCAACAGCTTCTTGGTACGACACTACTTCCATGCGGCTGCTCTCTTGCATGCCGCGGGGAGTCTGCGCCATGCTCAGCTTTGCTCGAACTTCCAGTGGTATTGCGGCCTTGCGTGCTCCTGCCATGTTGAAGCGCTTGATGATGTCGCTCACGTACGTGCTCTGCGACAACTCCAAAGTCAGCTGCTGTCGTTGGCACTTGACCTGAAGGCCAACGTAGTAGCTGAGCTCTCCCACGTCTTTCATGTCGAACCTAGCAGCAAGGGACCGATTCGAATCGTCCAAAAGAGACATTGAGTCAGATCCAATGAGCAGATCATCAACATAGAGCAAGATGATGACCTGGCTTGCCTCTTGCACGTGCCCATAAACTGCATGGTCAACTTCACTGCGCACAAAACCAAGCCCAGCCAGCTGCTCATCCATCTTGTGGTACTATGCTCGCGGTGCTTGCTTCAGGCCGTAAAGAACCTTCACAAGCTTAAACACCAAATCATCCTTTCCCTGCACCACATACCCTTCCGGCTGCTCCATGTACACCTCCTCCTCGAGGTCACCATTCAAAAATTCACACGTCACATCCATTTGGTGCACCTCCTTGTCCATGGAAGCAGCAAGAGCAAGGATCACTCGGATGGATGAGAACTTTGCGACAGGTGCAAATGTCTCATTGTAATTCACACCCTCAGTCTGCCCATATCCCTTTGCAACCAACTGTGCTTTGCACATGAGCACCTTACCATCCGCACCATGCTTGTGCCTGAAGATCCACCAACACCCGATCACCTGGCTGCCACGCGGAGCTTCCTCGAGGGTCCAGGTGCCGTTCTTCATGAGCGCACCATTCTCCTCATCTGCTGTAGCATGCCAATCTGCCACCTCGGTGCTGCGCATGGCTTCAACGAATGTGGCTGGGTCATCAATGACTTTGAGGAAGAGAAGCTCGAGGTCAGATGACTCCGTTGGTGGTGGAACGGTGCACAGGTTCACCAACTCCTCCAGCGGCCTGTGTTTCCTTGCAAGGTGCTTGGATCTCCTCAACGGCTCCACAGGACCATCTACACCATGGTTGTGGCGTCCAGACCTCCGTGGCAACTGCGGTGCGTTGCTTTGCTGCTCCTCCTTGTCAAATTCCATTGCTTTCTCCTTCTCAGCTCCCTCCACCTCCTTGTCATTGCCGTTACCACCGCCATCTTCCGCATCGCCCTCTTCTGCTACCGGCTCTTCTCTAATGGATATGAGAGTGCCAGAAAGTGACAAAAATAGGTTGCTTGATAAAAATCATCTGGCATGACAGTTGCATAGAGGATATTTCACAGGTTCTAACGCACTTTACGGAACTCAATTCGGAGTCCGTTTGAGTGAGATATGGATTTCCAAAGTTTGGAGATCATGAGTCGGGTTCAAGTGACGACCTGAGCACTTTGACCTAAAAAGGCGGCAGGATTATTGGCCAGGACGGCTGAGAGCGCCCTTCAAGGAGAAAAGACGGCTGGAGGACGTCCAAGAGACTTCAAGGAAGGACGAGGCCACGATTATTAGCCATGCAGGCCATGCGAGACATAATTCTCTTGTTTGACAAGGTGACTGCCGCTCATCCCGCTAGGCTAGGAGTGTGCTAGAAGGTGAGCTTTGACAGTGGATCTCAGTGCTCCCTTAGCCAAATGAGGCATATAAGGGCTTGTTAGAAAGCTGTGATGATGTACTTTCTCAATCAAGAGCCGATTCAGACATTCGCGTTCTCTGCAAACCTACATTCGCTTCCGTAATTTCTGTCTGTGCAACCTGCAACCCCCTCTCACAAACAGTTGGTCCTGCCTAGGCGGCTCTTAGTGAGCCTGATCACCTCCCTGAGGGCTGCCCCAG
>SZWC01001621.1:184131-209180 GCA_023375785.1 Penium margaritaceum | reverse complement strand
TGTTGAAATAGTATGCACCTTGTCCACTGCCTAGCTGGCTAGCTACACATACAGACAAGGCATGCACTGCTCTGTGGAGTACGTCCCCTTGGTCTGTTCTGAGATGGGCCAGGAATGCACTGCCCATAATGGGTATGTCCCCTGTGGCTCATCATAGGAACCATACCTTTTTGGCATGGTTGAATAGGCACCGGAGTCTCAAACCAGAGATCGCGGGTTCAAACCCCGTGACGGCCACATTTTGTTGTGGCCAAAACTTGGACAGGAAGCTTCTATGAAGCTTACTAAAAGCCTGGCTTGAGGATGACACTTGGCGGTCTAAGGACGCGCCAAGTAGGATTGTAGGTTGAGGTTGGCTCCAGTGGAGCCACTACAAGCAGAAGCTTTAGCAAAGCTCTGCAAGTATAAAAGCCTGTACCTTGCATGCATCCATTGACAGTTCTTGCCTTTGAGACTCCTCACAGAGTGTCCAACCAAAGGTAGACACTAAAGACCAACATGCGGACTTCGTGAGGTTGCAAACCAAACGAACCTAAAGTGTGGATCCCTCCTTCGAGGGTGATATGTTATCTTGGTTGCAATACCAAGAGCGGTTGGCGGCCTCCCATGTCGGGACCCGTTTTCTAGACCGTTGCTATCCGGCGCATTGACATGTATGAACTAAGAAAAAACATCTGATTGGCCATAATATTACACATTCTGGTATTCAATCAACCCTGAAACACTCAATGTGATGACGGACGAGTGTGCTGAGGTTTTTTCTTCCAACGTAAGGAATTTTTCCACAACATATTTCTCTCACATGATTTTGATTTTGGTACATCAGACACTGAAAAAAACAAAGGTTCATGCTATGTGAGGTTGGCGTCCTTGCATATAGCAGCTACATACTGTAATTTCTTCCTTTTGGATAATTCCTCAGACCGTTGAGAGTTGCACATTCTCAGCCACAGTGACAATCAGGCGCATCAATCAACTTCTTCATTCATATGACACAAACTTATCAGTTCTCCTGATTCTTTCAGAACTATACCTTGGGAGGTTGTGCAAGAGTCTTCAAGGAGTTATTCCTAAGGAATATAATATGCTAGTTTTAATGTTATCAATCATATCATAATGGTACGACTCCATTGGCCTAAGGAGCCCGTGTGCCTCAAATGTATCTGGTTTGGAGTGCTGTTGGCATCACCACACCGTTCTGAATCCTTTTTGACTAGTGTGACTGAATATGGTTCTTGGCCAACTGATCCTTTTGCCACTGCTGCTGCTACTGCTGATGCCAAGGTAATGTGTCACTGGATATTTTGACTGTTTCCACCACTGCTTCTGCTGCTTCCTACAGATAGGTGGTCCTGGCACTTCTTTCACTGCTCCTCCTGGTTTTATCCCCTGTGATTCTCCATGTTTGGCTGAGCCTGCTGCTGCTGCTGCTGCTGCTGCTGCTGATTCTGATGCACCTGCTGCTACTGCTGCTGCTGCTGCTGCTGCTGCTGCTGCTGCTGTTTTAGCTGCCTGGAGACCTGCCCTTCTTGTTGTTTCTGTGAAGGCTGCCTGCTGCTTCTGGTTCTGGTTCTTTCGCTATGGCTGTTGTTGCTGGTTGTGTTTCTCCTTCAATTCCATCTGTCTCACTCTAGAAAGCTGCAATCCTATCATGCTTCTGGGAGTCTAGTGTTCAGCAGTGGATTCTACTTTTTTTCTCCATTTCACGGTGTAATCTCCTTTGAACAGTTATGGACAAAACAGAACAAATCTTACACTTACCTTGCGTTGCAGGATGACTTTGTAATGGTGATGTTTGCATTCTTTAACATGTTGGAGTTTTGGAACTGGAAAACCGTGTGCTACGTGATCTTCTACTGCACTGAAATATCCCAAATGGATAAAAAGGTTTTTCCTCGATGGAAAGTTAACGTCCTTTAGGCCATCTCTGTTCTTGTAAGCACAACTATGACGAAGTGCACTACAGTTTCAGGATTTTAAGAAAAAAATACTACTTCAACAATCTCCGGTGATCCCTCTTGTTTCCTTTGTACATGTACCCCATTGCTGCAATCAAGGAATATTTTGCACATCCACTTCATCCCATGTGGAACAAATCCCACTGGAATTTTCAGTCAGAGAATCATTTTTAGGGTAAGGTCAGATACCTCTGCATTGGCCAGAATCTCCTCCAAAACTGCTGCTGTCAGGCTTATTGGGCTTCCCTACGCACACCTGGCATGAAACTTGTATGTCCGCTGGCTGTCCGTTGCCACTTAACCGCAGCCTGTGTTGCAGGACTGTGGATTTGTGGAGGACAGGCAATGCCTACACGGAGGCATCCAACCTTACCATAACATCATGGCCAAAATTGCATGATCTGAGACTAATTGGTCATATTTAGTTAAAGATACCAATTGTATGATCCAGCATAAGACTATGATGTAAAACAAATATTTTGGGAAAATTTTCAGACATTCTGTGCAATCGACATATTAGCTCAATGTTTTTTTTTTTTTTAGGAAAATCTTGGTTAATGAGAAGGAACATGCAAATGCCGCCCCTGACCGGCACATCATCGGGGTATGTAAGCATGCAAAAGCCATCACCCATGGCACAAGAAGATGAAGAGGAAAAGCAAGGAAACAAGCGTCAACGACTGAGGAGACTCTCCTCGCCGTCCAACGGCACAGTGTAGCAGAGTTCAGACAGCGTAACAGGGCCAAGGGGCCACGGCCACGGCAGCTCAACAGGCATGACACTGCCCAGCACCGGATCCGGGCACAGTGTAGCTCAATGTTTTCCAACAAAGATCAGCTGATGTGCACAACGTTTGGCACAGCTACACTGGAAAATCCCTAAAGCAGGAGAACAGTCAATCCGTTTGGAGAAAGGAGCAGCCTAACCCACTCTTTAGAGCACTCATGTGATTTTGAGAAGGGTGTGCAGTCCACAGAGGATGGGGCCAATTTTCCTGAGAGTAGATCTTTGTCAAAAGAGAATAAACAGAAGAAAATGCAATCGTTTTGTGCCAACAGGAAATGGAAGCAGTGGGAACCAACCGAAGGCTCATCAAACCAGAGTGCTTCATGCCCATCGTGAGTGATTGGACAGCATGACTTGAAGATATTTTTACTTGAACATTTTACAAAACGTCTATTGAGAACAAGTATCCTGCAGTGATTCATGCCCATTGTTAATGGTTGGACAGCACGACGCGAATGAACTGGCAGCTAGAGCGTGCAACATGTTTGTGGGAAAAGGCTAAGAAAGCAGCATGCAGGTACCTGAAGAGAACGTAGCTTGCCTGTGCACCAGGCAAGCTACATGCTGCTGCTGTGCTTAAGACATTTGCACCATGACGTCCGGCAGCATTTGTCCCACTGACAACCTGCCAACACCTGTGAGCACAACATGCCTCTCATGCATAGTCTCAGGAAATGAATTCAAAATGTATATTGATTGCAATCATTGAAAGAAATGGGCCGTTAGGGGTCGCACGAAAGGAACGCTGCCCACATGAGACAGAGAGACTTGCTTCTTGAACCCCGCCCTCCCTCCTTGTGGCAACCCCTTCATGCCACGAATAAAGACATGCATAATGGCCCATGAAACCATGAATCTATGTTACTATGCAACCATGAAAACCATTGAACTATGAAACCATGACACCATACAACCAGGTGCCGGCACTTGAGTCTACCTGGTCATCAAATAGGTTTCTATCCTAGTCCAATGCTGCTGCTGCTGCTGCTGCGGCTGCTGCTGCTGCTGCTGCTGCCGCTGCCGCTGCCGCTACCGCTGTCGCTGCTGCTGATGCTACTGCTGCTGCAGCTGCTGCTCCTGCTGCTGCTGCTCCTGCTGCTGCTGCTGCTGCTGCTTTTGCTGCTGCTTTTCCTTGCCCTCCCACGAACCACAGTCCCTGAAATCAATGCGCTCAAGGCTCGGAAACAGTGCAGCAAGGGCTTTGTCCTCTGGCTGCACGCTGCAGAGGAGTGGGCAGCCGACGAGATGCAAGCTCTGCAGGTGCGGCAGTTGGACACAGAATCTAACCGTGGCAGTTTTGGACCCGTGAAGAGAAAGCTGCTTCAGGTTGCCACGGCCTACACCCCCGATGCCTTCCGCTGACTGCTGCTGCCGCTGCGTCTGTTGTTCCCGGCCCTGGCCCTTCCGATGAACCTCGCACGCATCTGGGCAGCTGCACTGGGGCGGCAGAGTGGAGAAGTGGAAGTCGGCGAGTGTGAGGTGGGTGAGCCGTGGGTGCGCTAGAGCCTCGCTGATGACAGCTGCATTCTCTTCGGAATGCGCGTCGAAGGAGTCGTCGCAACCGCATTCTGTGAGCTCAAGATGCCTGAGAGCAGGGAACTTGTCCTTCAGTCCGACACCTTCATCTTGCTCGAGGAGGGAAAAGCAGCATCGGAGATGTAACTCGACCAGGTTTGGAAGAGGGGGGAGGAGGATGGCGGCGTCGGGTGCAACTTGACGGCGTGAGGGCGTGCGCACGTCAGGGAGGTGCAACACTTCCAACGACTGAAGATGGGATCGCAGGTGGCAGGCGATAATGGATCCCTCGAGCGGCGTGATGAGTCCGCACATCCTGAGTTGCAGAAGGTTTGGGGGAAACACAGCCCGGACATCGCCCTCCCCTTCTGCCACGGATTCTTCCAGCTGCAGGCTTGAGCTGCTCACCTCAAGGACTCGAAGGCAGAGGCCTGAGAGCTCGCTGCTCCGTATGACCAAGCCACGGCACTCCCGGACGTTAAGCTCGGTAAGAGCGGTCAGGTGCGTCATGTTTGTGATCCGCTTCTGGCGCCAGACCCATCCGTCCAGCCGCAGAGTCTCCAGGGATGCCGGAGCATGCTGGAAGTCGAGCCTCACATCGCCGAAAATCCCTAGGTTCTTCAGACGCGTCAGGAGGCGGAACGAGGACGGGAATGAGAGGCTGAATGAGTCCAAGAAAGGGACTGAGTAGATTAATGGGTCCACGAAGTCCAGATCAAGAGAGTGCAGTCCTGTGAGGGACCTGACGGCGGACGGCGCGAGTCCGAGGTCCACGGGGATGACGAGCGACGTGAGGAAGGGCAACCGGGCGACGGTGGTGAGCGAGTGGCTGCCAAACACGTTGGGGCCGATGTGCAGGTGGGTCAGAGACGGCAGCCTGCCGAGGCCGCGGGGGAGGTTGGGCTTGCTGAGAAGTACCTTCAGGCCGTGCAGCTCTCTTGCATTCGGATCTTGGGGATGGGGAGGCAGCTTCCGGATGGCGATGTGAGTCGCGCCACCAGATGGCATGGAGTAATGGTAGGCGATACCTGGTTCGCCTGGGATGCCCCGGCTGCCGGCGAATCTGATCTCCCGCAGGTGCACGCACTGAGCGAACAGGCGCTCGTAGTCCTCGGCGGTCGGCACGTCTTGCGGGTTTACGATGACATGGGTGTGCTCCTGGTTGGCATCGGCATCCGCCCCGATGGGAAGCAGTACAGCGGGAACGACCTCTGTCCCGATGGCCAGGCTGCGCAGGTTGGAATGGCGCGAGATGGCGCAGAGGAGGTCGCGCGAGACGTACCTGAAGCTGCCAGTGTGCAGCGCGATCCCGATGAGAGTGGACGAGCCACTGGGGGCGTCGCGAGGGAGGAAGGCGCGAGGAGTGGCCTTGCTCATCGTCGTCACCCCTTGCTGGTGATGGAACGCGGCGATCAGGTTGGCCACTGCTCCCGGGGGTGCTTTCTCGCTGCTTGTGAGGGTAAGGTTGTGAACACCCCTGACCACGGAAAAGCGCCAGAAGGAGCAGACGGCGAGGAAGGCGAACTTGTCTCGCACAAGGTCCAACTTGTCGAAGATAAGACCTGCCACTTCTGGAGGCAGATGTGGCGCTGCCATGGCTCAGTGAGAAACTGGCACACGCGCTTCTAGTGCTGGAGAAGGTTTGAAAGAGTTTNTCCAGTCGTCAGCGACCAACCTCCAAATCTGTGTTGGCGGGGCGCCAGTGACGAGGAATCCCAAGCCCTGTGGACAATGTGCAGGTTTTGGGGTGAAGCCTCCAACCCTGCCCGCATGTCTTGACGCCACTAGCCACTCTTTTGGCACCGCATGTAGGACGGGGAGCAGGTACCACACCAGTCCGTCAGCCTGCGCGATGCAGCAGCACGCAAAGAGGCTCGTTGGGGATTACGCAACCCGAGCAAGGCGATAGGATGAGGGTGCATAACCAGGAAGCAGCTAATTCTCACGTGGCGTGGGTGGGGGCAGCAGTTGATGAAGGAAAGGGTCAATTGCTTCATCTCGTACTACTTCGCCAACTAATGCCTCTAACTAGAAGGCCTCGAAAACTATTTCCGTCGCCTAGAGCCAGCGGAACTTTTTTGCGATGCCTAGAACTAGTTTCGGCGCTTCGACAGCCGACGAAGTGCGTGAGATGAAATAGAGAAGACTTTCAAAGGGACACCAGATCTTCAAAGTTCACATGGGGGCCTCTCAACTCAAGAAGCTGGAGACGTGCATATAAGTGCCATAAAACTGCATGGACGTCAGGGAAAAAACGGTGAACATGTGAAAATTTAGATGAAAAGAAGGTCATAAATTAGTGATAACAGAACATTTTACTCTCATAAATAAAGGAGGCATGTCCAGTCTTGTTATCTAAACGATGGAGGAGAAGAACTTTGACTAACTTTGAAAAATGAATAATATTTAAGTTAACTCAAAACTGGTAAATTTCTTTAAAATATGGTTTCAACTATAATTTTTTGTATGGAAAGTAAAACAAGATGAGAAAAATGGAAAACTTGACTAAAGATGAAAAGGATAAGATCTGGAAATCATAAGGTAAATGTGATAATATTTAAAAATGATATTAAATAACATTATGTACAAAAGTTTTATCTGGATACTAATAAAAAAATGAATAATGAATACTTATCTATAAATCTTTAAGGTTATGTTTAAGCCAAATCTCTTGAATGATCTACGAATTCTACATTTTTATTACAATCTGCATCATGTACTCCATACAATCACTCTTAAAAATTTCAAACCATAAGTTTCCTTAAATAAAACTGTTTTCAATTAAATTTATGTATATGTGAAAAACTAGCAGAATCATCCCTTTATTCTCTTTTCTGATGCAAGTAAAACATAACTTCATTCCCATATTTTGTTGAAAAAAATGATTTATGAGAAAAGGCTAAGAAATTATAATTTATTTACCATATGCAAGAATGAAGTTTGCGAATGTTATATAAATATGAAAAACTTTTAGCATGTGATTTATTCCTTTAATTATTGGAAAAATCATGGACACGATTAAGAAACTTGTTTCATAATATTTTATATGATGAGGAAAAATAATAATATGATAGCAACTCTTAGACAAAATGGGAAAATAGTTATGTTTAAGGTTTGAATGCTTTTTTGTATACATCAAAGTAACCATACATTACTTTGTACGGATAAACTTCAACCGTAGCCATATAATCAATAAAATATTGAAACAATTCATGTTTCAATTCCTTTAACCATGTTGTTCATGATTAATCATCTCCATATTTATAGACATATGTCATTAATGCCTTTTAATAGTAGGTATAAGTGATGGAATGTAAGAAATTTATGAAACATTTATTGCAATTTGTCTACTTATTACGTATTAATGAGTGATAAATAACGAAAATTTTATGGCTTTCATGGGACCTAGTGAATGCATAAGAAACTTTTATCATAATAATGTCATCATCATAAAATTCACTTCTGATAAGAAAATTTGATTTCGAAATGAATCTAAACAAAATCGTCTCACTACGCACAAGTAATTTAATTATTTGAAATAATTTTTTTTTAACATAATATAAAATAAGAAAATCTCACTCGTTTTGTGGTATATCACAAAAATGTTTCTTTTCCTTAACATGAAGAAAGAATCATATATTGAGTATGTTGCAAGGCATTTATTAAGACAAGATGCGTTCATTAAAAACCATCCTCCCATCCATGACTTTTTATCTTTACTCTAATTATTTTTGTTCTTTCTTTTCATGTACATGGTGTTTGTTGGATGTTGTACTTGACTGCTTTGTTTCCAAATGCCCCTTTTGGACCTGAATCAATGTTCGGACCTTTGAAAGTCCTTTCCGTTGCATCTGATGTACGTTGTCTGAAGTCAAGGCGCAAAAAGTGGTTCTAAGCATTGCAAAAACGTTTCGCTGGCTCTAGGCGACGGAAATAGTTTTCGAGGCAGTTTAGTTAGAGGCATTAGTTGGCAAAGTCATACGAGTTGAAGCAATTGACCTTAAAGGAAAAGGGCACCTTGTTAGGCACCTCCGCCCCCGTCGTGCGTTTGTCACAAAAAGCACTACGATGCTTTCTGTGTCACACGGAACAACGATTGTTCTGTGTCACATAAATGAAGTTTGCTGTTTTGTGACACAGATTATGAATACGTGTCTTGATATGATTCGTCCAATATTGGTCATTCCGTCATTTCCGATAACAGAACTCACTTGTATGTTTTATGTGAAAAAAACACTATGATCACTTTTGTGCAGATTTTTGTTCACATAAAGAGGTGCCTAACTATGAACATAAAAAACACTGACAACAGTTGGAAACGGAAAAGGGCAAATATATCCGCGATGAAGTGTATGCACCACGCACCCACCCCGAATGTCGAGCAAAAATCTTGACTAAGGCAGGTGCCTGTTTCAACAACGGATGTCTAAACAATGTCGAGGATGCCTTTTACTGTCTAGTTTATGTTGCGTTCCAATTGCATCTATATCAACGACTGTTATCCTTCTAATCGACTATCTTATGTGTCGATCCAAAAGCAAGTTCAAGTGAAAAGCGAATCGATGCGGATGCGGACCCGTATCATTGTGTTTGTGTCATCATATTTAATGGTTATCAAAGCTACTCAATGAGAAAGGTCGCACGTGAAAGCACACGACGCAGCCACCATGGATTCGATTTCTTTCTTTGCTTTGTGCCAATTGGTTTTATGGCTGACATCTTGACTTTTTTTACTAGTTCATGCCAATCCATTTTTGCGAAGAGCACAATTCATTCGTCTAGTATCCGTCTGAATTACTTGTGGTTCGTCAAGATTGAAGCGTAGGTTCTAAGCGAATTTATATACATCCACCTTCGCACATGGCTGTCACACAAACAGTGTGACTATTCGCCTCAAGCCGAGTGCCTTCTTTTCGACTATTTGCCTTGAGACTAAGTATACAAAACCACACATGCAGCAGAATGCTCGTAGAGCCACAAGCTTGTACTCAAGAAGGCACATACCTTTGTAGGAGGTGTTTCCTAAGGAACTGGCTTATAGTGTCCGAGACCAAGGCTTGAAGAGGTAGACACGAGAGGCATCAGAAGGGATCTAATGATGAATGAAGGTGTATCAAGGCAAAATGGACGAAGTAAATTGAGTAGTCCTCGGAGAGCCTCCTTGAAGGCTCTTGCTTTGGAGGTTGTAGATAGTTTCATAACCACCTAGGTGATTGCATAACCACCNCCAGTTGGACTTGTGAGGAACGTGCGTGTTGGTGACATCATGCGTCGCTGCACAAGGATCTTTATCCGAAAACAATGAGGTGTCTGATGGGTGTTACAGAGACTTGTGACACAGTATAGAACTGGAACCATTGGAAGAAGAAACGTACCTTGTCACTCCGCACTGGAGGATGCAGTTCAAGTAAGTCGTAAGTCTGGTGTGTGTCCGTGCTGTTGACTTGTATCTGTTACACATTTCATTGCAGACATTTGCAAAGATGTGAACGCAACTGACATGAGTGCTGTTTGTCATGCAAAATAAGGCTATGTTTCTAATGTGTTACCTTCGTGGGCAGCCAGGCATCCCGTATTTTCCTCTGGGCTTCTTCCAGCAGCTTCTGCACTTCTTCGTGGCTGAATCCCTTGAGCATTGGGACTGTCCCCCCAAGTAGTAGAAACATCTGCGCTTGTGGTCCGGTGACAGTCGCCCATTCAGGGTCTTTTTCTGCACATGTCACATGCATGGTGGATTGTAAGAGTGATTGATGGACCACAGTTCTGAACAGAGGCATGAGAGATTAAGTGACTTCCAGTCGTACCTGCTGGTTGCAGCAGCACGGTGAGAACGCCTTGCTCCGAGGTGATAGTTCCATGCGCACTGCACTCGTACTTGTTGTCCATGAAGTCGAAGAATATCTCGTTTTGGTTTGTTGTGCCATCTCTGGTACACTGGTTGCACTGTGTGGTTTCGTTGTACTGGATGCTGGTCACCTTTGCACTCATGTGCACAATGAGAGTGTGGACCGTACTGTTCTTTAGAAACATCCACGTGTAGTCGAACCTGCACACATGAAATGGGAACCAAGTATTGGTAGGTCCTTCATGCATGGCAGTGGTGGGACTTGACAATTTGTAATGTTAGTACCAAACTCACCTTGATATTCCATGCATTGTTGGCATCTCGTTCTTGTTCACTCCGTCCCTCACAATGGTCATGAGGGCTTTGTCTGTTATCTCATGGATCATCGACCTGCAGCGTGCACTCGTGTGGAATGCTGCATGTAAGTATAGAAATATGCACATACAGACAACCCAAGGTATCTGGTGGACAATACTCACCCACGCCCGGTTTTCAGGGATCCATCTTTGTAGTACATCCCGTTGATGATTACCACGCTGTCGTTGCTCAAGTACTGCTGGAGCTGTGGTGTGAGAGTACCCCACGTGAACCCAACCAGCGCCACGTCATCTGCGTACATGATGAAATCTTGCTTTGTGCCACCAGAAACCTTCGTTGCATCCATGACACCGACTGCGAGCCCGTACTGCAAAACAATGGCAAGTCATGTTAGTCGATTGTACTCCCTTCAGTCGTGTACGATGTATTCACTGACCTGTGAAGCCAAAATTTTGCATAACTCACATACGACCGTCTTGGTGGAATGAAGCGCTTCAGCGAGGGGCGCAGGTCGCCGTTGTTGAAAATAGCGAGGAGAACCTTGTCCACCTCGCCTTCGAAGAATGTGCTTGGAACAGCGTATGATTCACCCATTGTCCAGTTGAGTGTGGAGTCTTGCGCAACACTGTTGAACCTGTGGCAAGTTCATGATGATGAGTAGTTGCGTACAAGTCAAGTACAAGCATGTGGTTTTGTTATCAGGATCCTTACTGGTTCCTGGTGGCCGATGTGGTGCAGTTGTACACGTCGTACATTCTCCACCGTTGCCAACTCTCTGCGAAAGATTCTGCCAACTGCTTCTTCTTGTCTGCGGAATAGGCTCCAGGGATGATGATTGCGGGAACTTTCAACTCAATGATCCTTCCAGAAGTGTCCGCCAAATGGATGCGGGGGTCAAGCTGTGCCTTCTCACTCATCGCAAGATCCACGTTGATGACCAAGACGTGAAGATGAAAACGTTTGGAGCGCGGTTTCAATTCGGCAATGGTTGCCAACCGTGACTGCATATGAACCATGGCAAGGTGTGAGTGTTACATGATACACTGGAAGAATGCAGCACGACGTTGGGCAACACTTGAAAGGCGAACTTACGTCTTTGCCCGCGCGGTCAACTGTTGGACAAGGTACTGCAAAATCAGAACAATACGTGAATGACATCAACTTACACCAACAGCATTATGCTGAAACAGACATGACAGTAATGAAATCGGAAAGAATTGGTACCTCATGCCGGCCCTCCATGCTTATCTATCTTCAGAACAAATGGAAAATGGTCAGAGTAGAATGTCTCTTGTGGGTAGACCTTTATGTTCACACTATGTACGTTTGTCCACACATGATCAATGATGGAGCCACTGTCGTGAGTTGGGAAGTTGATGATCATATTGAAACCCCTTTCATTGAGGAATTGAAGGCTGTCTGGTATTCCATCCTCTGCATGGATGTTGAAGTCACCCACAAGGACGAGTGGGAATGAACCTGAAGCAAATCCGTGGAGGAAGTTCAACAATGGCTCACATGACGAAGAGGGAGAACGATAAAGCGCGCAAAACACAACAGGGAGTGTTGGAGATATCCACTCACANTTTTTTATCAATGACGTGCTTCCACAGACACGAGAGCCAGTACCTCTTGTTGAATGTTTCCCCCACTCCTGAAACAACACTCTCTATGACAGTGGCACCTGCTCCTAGATCTGCCCTAACAGCCTCCACAACAGCGGAGACGACATTTGCAGTGACGTGTTGCAGGGTGACAGTGACCTCTAACTCCTTCATCTCCTTGAACAACTTTGGGTGGCCTAGACGAAGATGCTTTCTCATTCCACTGGTGGAGCTCTTCCTGCAACCGAAATCTCGGCCGCACTCATTGCACTCTATCCTATTTGGATCAGCATCCTGCTTCTTGAAGTAGCGCCAGATGAAGGCCTTGTTTTTCTTGCCGTTGTCACCGACCTCCCCCTCACCATCTGAGTCCTCTAAATTGTCGGAGTCTTCTGCAGCCGCTCTTGCTTCGCCCAAGCCCATGCCATCTACCATGCTCGCTGAGCTGCTCGTAACCACAACCCCTGCTAGCATGGCTAGTACAATTGCAGCCAGTACCGCTGCCATTGTGGCAGCTGAGAAGAATTTCTGGACAAACCAATGGGCTGGCTGCCACTGCTGCTGGCTGCCGCGCTGCTGCTAGCTACCGCTGCTGCTGGAAGCTGCTCCCACGGCTGAAGGTTTTCCTGAATGTGCTGGTGCCTCTGAGTCTGGTGCTGGCTGCTTTTGCTGGCGGCTGCTGTAAGAGGCACAACTTGCTGTTGCTGCCTGCTCTTGATGGTTGCCGCTGCTGCTGGCTGCTTCTGCTGCCGGCTGCTGCAGGAGGCACAATCAGCTGTTGTTACCTGCTCCTGCTGGCTGCCGCTCCCGTGGCTGATGGTTTTGATGAATGGAGGCACAACCAGGAGGCATAACCCTTCTGAAAAGCAAACTGCAACGGTCAGTCAAACGCAAAGTTCATCAGACAAACTGTACAACAATTTCTCTTTATTCTGTATGAGGAGGCAAAGCCGTGTACCTGTTGCGTGCATGGCACGCAACATGCATGAGCTGCAGCGCCCCCAAGTGCATTGAACGGACAACAATGCCCATTCTGAGGTGGCAAGGACTGGGAATCCTCGCTTTCATGCGTCAACGGATGTGAACCAATGGCATCAGGCGGGTTGGATATTGATGGTTGTCATGCGGCCATTTTGAGGTGGCCACGATTCCATTCGATGGTTGTCTGATGGTTGTCCGATGGTTGTCTCAATTTGACCTGTTTGAGTGCTGAACAGGTCCTCTGCTTTTGCCCTCCCTCCCCCCCCCCCCCAAACGTAAGTGCGGGAACCGCGAATCTGCAACCGTTCCGGAATCATGGAGCCGGAACCGCGGTTCTGGTACCGTGGTTCCAAGAACTTGTGTGCACCCTTACTAGAGGTTGACGATGCACAAGTAGCTCAAGGGTCACCAAGAGGTTGTAAGGAGTTGTAAACTAACCACCCTTCAGCTGGAAGCTGAAGGGTCATACTCCCAAAGGGCCTCAAAGGGCACCTTTAAATCTTGTGGGGGCAAGGATTTGAACTCGCCTCCTTCCATATAGGGAGGTGAAATTTTAGTCCCTTCAAAGTAGATGAAATGCACCACGAGATGCATTTTAGCCAAACCCGGCCATCATGACTGGGTAAATCTCAACACCCCCCCTCAGTTGATGATGGCCGGTATTTGAAGGGTTCTTGACATGAAGACACATGATGGAGTCGGTTTCTTAACAAAACGGTACTTCTGGACTGGTTGTTGAAGAAGTGACATAGTCCATGTCCAAAATGTTAAGATGGTGCGGATGGTGCTAAGCCAAAGGAGTATGGCTAGGGGTGTCGGGCAAATTTTCCTTTTTCTTCCTTCATGAAGTGTGCTGAGGTTGCGAGACTAGGATCACTCTGCGCAACCTTCTTGTCCCCGCTCTCGCTATCCGTGAATATTGCCCTCCCCTCAGTATTCACGTGAAACTGTGAGGCACGCAGTTTCATCAAAAACTGCGATGAAGGGATTGGGAAGCAACCTTGCTTGAGCGAGGCTGGAGCGACTGGTCGACCAATCGCCAACGAGCCGGGCGGTCGAGCGGGGCCGTCGATCCCCGGTCGCCTGCTGGCTGGCGGCTGCTCACAACCACAAGATGCGGTGCGGTTGTGCGGGGGGGGTTTGCGCAAACTGCCCCACTCACCAGGAAAGAGGAAGACCACGCCTCTTAGAAGTTGCGGTCCCGTAACAATGCAGTTGTAAGGAAAGTTAATACAAACGCCCACGTCACTAGAGAAGAAGCAAGACAGTCGGCAAGAAGTTGGGAAAAATTCTCTAGGTCGGTATTTTTAGGCAGTTTTTCTGGATGGAGGTGGGCGTTGTTGGTAACCTCCAAAGCAGAGGATGTAGGAGCCCCCACTTCCACTCAAGGATCACCTACAGGGTCAATTGAAGGCTCCACACTCTATTATTAAAGACACTGGCGGTGGCATTGGAGAGCCAGCACTAAGGCGTGTGGCCTTGAGAGTGTCCAGAGCCATAGAAGCACTGGACCCTTCTGAGATGGAGCACTCCTTTTCCTCCAATGTAAGGTCAAGTAATGTCGTAGTAAAGGAAAATATTCTCCTCAATACTGAGATTAATGGAAATCCTCCATCAGATTTTGCCAAGAAAGGAACACCTCCACAGACACCATCGACGGATGGTTTTCCTCTGTTTCATTTTACAGACGTGGAATTTGACGACAACGTCAACTGCTGGAGGCCTGTAGTTGTGGAAACTCCAAGCGAGGAATATATTTGCTCGCTTTTGCGTTCACTTCCATTGCTCCCGGAAGAGGCACCGATGGAGCACACAGCACAGGTGGTGCCAAAGAACATAACAGAAGTGGAGGTTTCAACTCCTGTGGTGCCAATGGATGGAACTGTGATGGAGACTTCATGCGAGTTCCCAAATGTAGATACTTCTAGTCCACGTCCAGGTGTTAGACGAGGAAGGCATCATTCTTGGGCTTTGTTGTACAAAGAAAGTGTTGTGAAAAGCACTGTGACGGTGGTCAGAGATCACACAGTTGATGACACCATTGGTTTGGTGCCCCCAGGGTACACCACGTGACAGTGGGAAATGCTTCAATGACAAAGGTAGCTTAGGATGTGCCAATGGGGGAGGGATCCGACAGTGGAGATCCTGTCGTATCAGCCGCTCCTGATACGTACATCACGGAGAGGTGGTGGTCATGTAGGGTCTTCTCATTCAGCTTGTGAATTTTATGACATGGATGTCATGCTGATCTTCATATTTGTTGCTGATGATTTTGTTTTTTAACTTGTGCTCTTTGGAAAACATTTCATCTAAAAAAAAAGTTGTGAGCAATGTCGTCGGCCTTCACAAGCGGAGGAGACATGCTGAACGCCATCACCGTGACATTGAATAGTTGGCAACACCTTGTCAGCAAGTGGGAGTGGTGCCGCTTGGAAGCTTTGCTCGCCATATCAATAGGCAAAGTGGTGAATTACGTCTGAATGCATTGAATGGTTCTTCCATCACTAGCTTCCTTAGCTAGTCTTGAGGAATATTCTATGATAATACATGTTGCATCTATGGGCACATGTGCTGATTTTTTGGCTTCGTCGCCCAAAGTTGCAAATGATGGACCTGTCGTAGTTGATTTGGAAGAAGGTTCTCATTTGTCATGTCTAGTTTTGTCAGCTGGCAGCGTAGTCGCAATGTTTGTAGAAAGAGCTGCATGCTCTTCTGTTCCAGCTTCATAAGCTGGTAGCGTTGTGACGTTGACGTGGAGAGAACTTCACGCTCTTCTATTCCAACTTTGTTCATTGGCGGCGTAGTGGAAATTGATGTGATCAGAGCTACACACTCTTTTGTTCCAACTTCACCAGCTGGTGGCGTAGTTGTGGTTGACGCAGGAAGAGCTACAGGCTCTTTTGTTCCAACTTTGTCAGCTGGCGGTGTAGTTGTGGTTGACTCAGAAAAGCTTTAGGATCTTCTGTTCCAACTTTGTCAGCTGGCAGTGTTGGGGCAGTTGATGCAGAAGGAGCTTCATGCTCTTCTATTCCAAGTTTGTTAGCTGGCAATGAAGTGGTGGTTGAAGCACAAAGAGCTTCACACTTTTTTCATCAAGCTTCTTCAGCTGGTGATAAAGTGGCGGTTGAAGCGCAAAGAGCTTCGCGCTTTTCGGATCAAACTTTTTCAGCTAGTGGCATAGTGGCAGTTGACAAGGAAAGAGCTTCATGCTCTTCTATTCCAACCATGTTAGCAGGTTTCTTGCAAGAAGTTACAGCAGTTTACGGTGCCCTTGCAGAAAAGTTCACAGCCGTTCCAGCTTTGTCAGCTGGTTTATATAGAATGTTGTAGCAATGGTCATTGCCTCATTGGATATACCGGCTATTTTTCTAGCTTTGTCAGCATGTGTTGTGTAGAATGTTGTAGCAATGCTTTTTGCCATGGTGGAGAAATCTGCTGCGGCTCCAGTTTCATCAGCTGGCGTTGTGTACAGTGTTGCAACCATGCCTGCTGCTATTCCTCACAAATCGACTGCTACCCCATATCTTTCAGCTAGTATTGTGAACAGTGTTACATCTGTGTTTGCTATCGTTGTGGATAAATATGCTGCCTCTTGAGCTTTGCCAGCTGGCAGTGTATAGAGTTTTAGAGTAGTTTCCGCTATTATTGCAAACAACTCTGCTGCCACTCCAGCTTTGTCAGCTGGTAATGTGTAAGTCGTTGTAGCAATGTCTGCTACCCCATTGAGAGGATATTCTGCTTCTCTAGATTCACCAGCTGACATTGTGTAGGTCGTTGTAGCAATGTCTGCTACCTCTTTGACAAGATCTTTTGCTTTTCCAGCTTCATCAGCTGGCGTTGTGTAACACGTAGCGGATGATTCCGCTCCTTGTGCCTACCTTGTAGACTGTTGATGCAAGCTTAACATATCAGCCTCAAACTTGAGGGGAAGATTCACAAGCCATTGGGCTAACATTGATTGGAGTGTAGAGATGTCCACAATGTGCGTCACACCCTCAAAGGGCACGCTTGTGGGAAAATCATGTTTTTGAATGCGGTGGAAGTCTGCAACCACATCCACATTGTAGATGTCTTCCGGTTTGCCTTCCATGGTGCTATGCAGGTGATGGATCCCTTTCTTCCATTCAGAGCCCGATGCCATCCCTGATACAATGTTAAGATTTGCTGAAGATGGATGGTTGAATCTGGACTAAAATCTGGAAGGGTAAGGCGTGGAGAGCAGAAACTGAAACATCTGTAGGAATTTCTAGATCACATGGAGAAGTACATGAAGATTTCCCTAAACCAGGTCTAGGGATGTAGCCACAAGTGTAGACTTGTGGACCAACAGGGAACCCACCCTGGATGCCTTGAAACTAAGTCTCGAAAACCAGACCTGGAGCAAACTGCTCATAGAGCCACTCGCTTGCACGAAAGAAGGCACATGCCTTTGTACGGGGTGGTTCCTAAGGCACTAGCTTGTAGTGTCAGAGGCTGAGGCTTGAAGAGGTAGACACTGGAGGCATCAGAAGGAATCCGATGATGAATGAAGGCGTTTCAAGGCATAATTGGCTGAATGAACAGAGCCCCTTCAGCAAACTTGGGAGGGTCTCCTTTGAGGCTCTTACGTTGGAGGTTGTAGGTAGTTGCATAACCCCCTGGTTGGTTACATAACCACCCTAGCCAGCTGAAGAGTTCCCTTTTAGGTGACTCTTCAGCTGGCCAGGGTGATTATTACCCCTGCTAGTGCCCCTTTAGCTTCCAGATGGCAGTTAAAGGGGCACTAGCAACTGAAGAGCCACTAGAGGTTGAAAATGCATTGGTAGTTGAAGAGTCACCAAGAGGTTGTAAGGGGTTGTAAACTAACCACCCTTCCGCTGGAAACTGAAGGGTCACAGCCCCAAAGGTGATGGATATGAGAGTGCCAGAAAGTGACAAAAATAGGTTGCTCGATAAAAATCATCTGGCATGACAGTTGCATAGAGGATGTTTCACAGGTTCTACCGCACTTTACGGAACTCGATTTGGAGTCCGTTTGAGTGCGATATGGATTTCCAAAGTTTGGAGATCATGGGTCGGGTTCAAGTGACGACCTGAACACTTAGAGCTCAAAAGGCAGCAGGATTATTGGGCAGGACGGCTGAGAGCGGCCTTCAAAGAGAAAAGACGGCTGGAGGACCTCCAAGAGACTTCAAGGAAGGACCAGTCCATGATTATTAGCCGTGCAGGCCGTGCGAGACATAATTCTCTTGTGTGACAAGGAGACTGCCGCTCATCCCGCTAGGCTAGGAGTGTGCTAGAGGGTGAGCTTTGACAGAGTGGATCTCAGTGCTCCCTTAGCCAAATGAGGCATATAAGGGCTTGCTAGAAAGATGTGATGATGTACTTTCTCACTCAAGAGTCGATTCAGACATTCGCATTCTCTGCAGACCTACATTTGCTTCCGTATTTTTCTGTCTGTGCAACCTGCAACTCCCTCTCACAAACAGTTGGTCCTGCCTAGGCGGCTCTTAGTGAGCCTGATCACCTCCCTGAGGGCTGCCCCAGTTTCCATCAGTGGTATCAGAGCTAGAACAAGGCTTTGTCTCATCCTTGAGGCATTCCTTGCAACCTGTTGTGTGAGAGAGCCGTTTGTGGACTGAACGTTGCACTACCATGGCGACATCCGCTTCTGTGGTGGCCGGCGTCAACATCGCCAAGTTCGAAGGCAAGAACTTCTTCAACAGGAGCAACAACATGAAGATGGTGCTGATGGAGAAGGGTCTCTGGAGCCAGGTGGATGAGAAGGAGAAGGAACTAGCAGAAAGCTCCCTCTCCCCTGTCGAGGCCCGTACCTACCGCGAGAAGCGTGACCGCGCCCTCGCAACCATCTACCTCCACCTCGCCGAACGGTAGCAACTCCTCGTCCGTGGCATCCTCACGCCAAAGGAGGTTTAGAAAAAGCATGAGTCCACTTATGCTTCCAAGTCAATCCTCATGAACATGCAGCTGCGTCGTCGCTTTCACACTGTGAAGATGGATGAGTCCGGATCCATGATTGACTACATCAACATGGTGAAGTCACTCTCTGACCAGCTTGCTGCGATTGAGGACCCTGTCAACGAGCGTGTGCTCATGCTAACCATCATTTCTAGTCTTCCTAGCAGCTACACTCCTCTCATTGTTGCCCTGGACCAGCGTGGCGACAAGCTCTCCCTCGATGATGTGTTGTAGAGCCTGCTGTTTGAGGAGGAGCGGCGCAAGGGAGAGGAGGGCAGAAGCGGACTGGACGTCGCTCTCATCACCAACTTTGGTCATGGGGGCGGTGCTGCACCAACCAGGAGCAACGGCGGAGGAGGAAAGAAGAAGGGAAACTGCCACTACTGCAAGAAGCCGGGCCATTGGGCGCGCGAATGCCGGAAGAAGAAGGCGGACCTTGCGGCTGGAGTGGGAGCGGGAAAGCAGTCTGACGCTTCCGCGAACGCAGCAGATTGGGAGAGTGGATTCGTGACAACCATCCGGGTCCTGCACGTCTCCGACACCACCGCCTTGTTTTGGATCATCGACTCAGGAGCCACGCGGCACATGACGTGTCGCCGCGAGTGGTTCGTTGTCTACACCGTCATCGAGCCTCGTCGAGTGTACATGGGGGATAATCATGTGCAAATGGCGGTTGGGGAGGGTGAGATTGTATTTTGTGCTTCCGTTGAGGGCAAGCACGTGGAATGTCGTGTGAAGGGGGTGCTCCATGTTCCAGGGCTGGCAGCTAACCTCCTCTCTGTCTCATCTCTCATCTCCGAAGGCATGCAGGTTCGCTTTGAGAATGGTGGGTGCACCATCTCTGCAAGTGCAGGCCGTGTTCTTGCAAAAGCGGACAAGGAGGATGGTCTCTACCGTCTTTATGTGGCGTCGGAGAAGGAAGCCGACTCAGCGTTGGCGGCGAGAGAGGGAAAACACGACATCGGCCTGTGGCACCGTCGGCTCGGTCACCTCGGCTTTGGCGCCATCATCTCCATGCAGCAGATGGTCCGCGGNTCCCGCGCTCCTTTCACGGGGAAAGGGAAGGGGGTGACTGAGCTTCTCTCACTCGTTCACTCTGATTTGTGCGGTCCCATGCCATCACAGTCCTTGTCCGGCAAGTTGTACTTTGTCACGTTCATTGATGACAAGTCAAGGAAGACATGGGTGTCGTTCCTGGCTGGAAAGGATGAGTGCTTTGATGCTTTCAAGGTGTGGATTGCTGCTGCACAGAATGAGAGTGGCAGGCGGTTGAAGGTGCTTCGCACCGATGGTGGAGGAGAGTACCTCTCCAACGACTTCCGCACCTTCCTCAAGTGTCGCGGGATCAAGCACGAGGTCACCCCACCTGGAACACCGCAGCTGAACGGCGTGGCTGAACGCGCGAACCGCACGCTCATGGAGCGTGTTCGCAGCATGCTCCAAGACGCGGAGCTCCCGCCAACCTTCTGGGCGGAAGCGGTCAACACTGCCGTGTACCTGAAAAACCGGAGTCCCACGCGCGCGGTGCCGCTGATGACACCGGAGGAGGCGTGGACGGGACGCAAGCCAACTGTGACGCACCTGAAAGTCTTCGGGTGTGGCGCATTCGTGCACGTGCCTACCGGCAGCCGTAACAAGCTGGACGCAAAGTCGGTGAAGGCCGCCTTCCTCGGCTACGACACCATGGGATACCGCCTCTACAACCTCGCCGCACGCAAGATCATCCGCAGCCGTGATGTGGTCTTCCAAGAGGAAGTGAAGGGCTGGACGTGGAGCCCTATGACTGTTGTTCCACTTGCTCCCGCACTTGTACCTGAAGTGGGAGAATTTCCGGTAGCAGAAGAGGACGGTGTGAAAGATGGCGGTGACAGCGGTAACGACAAGGAGGTGGAGGGAGCTGAGAAGGAGGAGCCGGCAGCGGAATCTGATGAGGAGGAGCAGCAAAGCAACACACAGTAGCTGCCACGACGGTCTGCACGCCTCAACAAAGGTGCAAAGGACAGTGGGGAGCCGCTGAGGCGATCCAAGCGCCTCGCAAGCAAACACAGGTCGTTGGAGGAGCTGGTGAACCTGTGCACCGTTCCACCACCAACGGAGTCATCTGACCTTGAGCTTCTCTTCCTCACAGTCACCAATGACCCAGCCACATTCGCTGAAGCCATGCGCAGCGCCGAGGCGGCAGATTGGCGTGCCGCAGCAGACGAGGAGTATGGTGCGCTCATGAAGAACGGCACCTGGACCCTCGAGGAGGCTCCACGTGGAAGCCGGGTGATTGCGTGCCGGTGGATCTTCAGGCGCAAGCGTGGTGCGGATGGTAAGGCGCTCAGGTACAAAGCACGGCTGGTTGCAAAGGGGTATGCACAGACTGAGGGTGTGGATTACAATGAGACATTTGCACCTGTCGCAAAGTTCCCATCCATCCGAGCAATCCTTGCTCTTGCTGCTGCTATGGACTGGGAGGTGCACCAAATGGATGTGACGTGTGCATTTCTGAATGGTGACCTCGAGAAGGATGTGTACATGGAGCAGCCGGAGGGGTATGTGGTGGAAGGGAAGGAGGAACTAGTGTGCAAGCTTGTGAAGGCCCTCTACGGCCTGAAGCAAGCACCGCGTGCATGGTACCACAAGATGGATGAGCAGCTGGCTGGCCTTGGCTTTGTGCGCAGTGAAGCTGACCATGCAGTGTATGGGCGCACGCAAGAGGCAAGCCAGGTCATCATCTTGCTCTATGTTGATGATCTGCTCATTGCATCTGACTCCAAGTCTCTTTTGGACGATGTGAAGCAGTCCCTTGCTGCCAGGTTCGACATGAAAGACATGGGCGAGCTCAGTTACTACCTTGGCCTTCAGGTCAAGCGCGACCGGCAGCAGCATACTTTGGAGTTGTCGCAGAGCACGTACGTAAGCGACATCGTCAAACGCTTCAACATGGCAGGAGCGCGCAAAGCCGCGACACCACTGGAAGTGGGAGCGAAGCTGAGCATGACGCAGACTCCCCGCGGCATGCAAGAGAGCAGCCGCATGGAAGAAGTGCCGTACCAAGCAGCAGTTGGGAGCCTCATGTACGCAGCAGTCGGCACGCGCCTCGACATCAACCAAGCAGTGGGAGTTCTCAGCAAGTTTTGCGCAAACCAGGGTGTGCCGCATTGGGAGGCGGTTAAGCGTGTGCTGCGCTACCTCGACAGCAGTAGCAGCCTTTGCCTCACCTTCAACGGCAACAATAGCCCCATCCTCATCGGCTACAGTGACGCACATTGGGGAGGTGACTTGGACACAAGGAGGTCGACCAGTGGGTTCGTGTTTGTGCTCGGGGGAGGTGCAATCAGTTGGAGGAGCAAGAAGCAAGAGTGCGTCGCCCTCTCCTCCACCGAAGCAGAGTACATCGCCCTGAGTGAAGCAGCAAAGGAAGCCGTGTGGCTGCGTGAGCTGCTGGCAAGCCTTGGACAGCAGCAGACCACAGCGACCACCATCTACTGTGACAACATGAGCGCCATTGCTCTGACCAAGAACGCCGAGTTTCACTCCCGCACCAAGCACATCGACCTGCGGTACCAATTCATCCGCGAGCTCGTGGCGAAGCAGGTGGTGAAGATCAAGTTCTGCCCTTCAAGCATGATGTTGGCAGACTTCCTGACCAAGCCGCTGGCAGCGCACCGCTTTCAGCAGCTGAGGGGACAGTGCGGACTTGTGTGATTTTTATTCTCGCAAAGTGGGAGAATGATGGATATGAGAGTGCCAGAAAGTGACAAAAATAGGTTGCTCAATAAAAATCATCTGGCATGACAGTTGCATAGAGGATGTTCCACAGGTTCTAACGCACTTTACAGAACTCAATTTGGAGTCCGTTTGAGTGAGATATGGATTTCCACAGTTTGGAGATCATGGGTCGGGTTCAAGTGACGACCTGAGCACTTTGAGCTCAAAAGGCGGCAGGATTATTCGCCAGGACGGCTGAGAGCGGCCTTCAAGGAGAAAAGACGGCTGGAGGACGTCCAAGAGACTTCAAGGAAGGACCAGTCCATGATTATTAGCCGTGCAGGTCGTGCGAGACATAATTCTCTTGTGTGACAAGGTGACTGCCGCTCATCCCGCTAGGCTAGGAGTGTGCTAGAGGGTGAGCTTTGACAGATTGGATCTCAGTGCTCCCTTAGCCAAATGAGGCATATAAGGGCTTGTTAGAAAGCTGTGATGATGCACGTTTTCACTCAAGAGTTGATATAGACATTCGCGCTCTCTGCAGACCTACATTTGCTTCCGTAATTTCTGTCTGTGCAACCTGCAACTCCCTCTCACAAATAGTTGGTCCTGCCTAGGCGGCTCTTAGTAAGCCTGATCACCTCCCTGAGGGCTGCCCCAGTTTCCATCAGCATACATAACTCCATGCACAGAGCACAGACAACGATGTTCACTAAACAATACGCAACCACNCCTTTGAGGCTCTTACGTTGGAGGTTGTAGGTAGTTGCATAACCCCCTGGTTGGTTACATAACCACCCTAGCCAGCTGAAGAGTTCCCTTTTAGGTGACTCTTCAGCTGGCCAGGGTGATTATTACCCCTGCTAGTGCCCCTTTAGCTTCCAGATGGCAGTTAAAGGGGCACTAGCAACTGAAGAGCCACTAGAGGTTGAAAATGCATTGGTAGTTGAAGAGTCACCAAGAGGTTGTAAGGGGTTGTAAACTAACCACCCTTCCGCTGGAAACTGAAGGGTCACAGCCCCAAAGGTGATGGATATGAGAGTGCCAGAAAGTGACAAAAATAGGTTGCTCGATAAAAATCATCTGGCATGACAGTTGCATAGAGGATGTTTCACAGGTTCTACCGCACTTTACGGAACTCGATTTGGAGTCCGTTTGAGTGCGATATAGATTTCCAAAGTTTGGAGGTCATGGGTCGGGTTCAAGTGACGACCTGAGCACTTAGAGCTCAAAAGGCGGCAGGATTATTGGGCAGGACGGCTGAGAGCGGCCTTCAAAGAGAAAAGACGGCTGGAGGACGTCCAAGAGACTTCAAGGAAGGACCAGTCCATGATTATTAGCCGTGCAGGCCGTGCGAGACATAATTCTCTTGTGTGACAAGGAGACTGCCGCTCATCCCGCTAGGCTAGGAGTGTGCTAGAGGGTGAGCTTTGACAGAGTGGATCTCAGTGCTCCCTTAGCCAAATGAGGCATATAAGGGCTTGTTAGAAAGCTGTGATGATGTACTTTCTCACTCAAGAGTCGATTCAGACATTCGCGTTCTCTGCAGACCTACATTTGCTTCCGTATTTTTCTGTCTGTGCAACCTGCAACTCCCTCTCACAAACAGTTGGTCCTGCCTAGGCGGCTCTTAGTGAGCCTGATCACCTCCCTGAGGGCTGCCCCAGTTTCCATCAAAAGGGCCTCCAAGGGCACCTTTAAATCTTGTGGGGGCACGGATTTGAACCTTGCCTCTCTCTCTATATAAGGAGATGAATTTTTTGTTCCTCCAAAGAATATGAAATGCACCACGAGATGCATTTTAGCCATGATGGATATGAGAGTGCCAGAAAGTGACAAAAATAGGTTGCTCGATAAAAATCATTAGGTAACAAAAGTGAATAGAGGATGTTTTGCTGGTTCTGCTGCACTTTATGGAACTCGATTCGAAGTCCGTTTGAGGGAGATATGGATTTTCAAGGTTTGGTGGCGATGGGTCCGGTTCAAGTGATGGCTCCTGCACTACCAGCAGCAATGACGGCCACAATTATTGGCCAAGGAGGTTTGGAGCAGCCTTCAGGGTAGAAAGGCGGCAGGAGGACCTTCAGGTAGCTTCAAGGAAGGTCCCCACCAAGATTATTGGTTGTGCACATGGCAGGGATGGTAATTCTCTTGTGTGAGAGTGTGACTGCCGCTCATCCCGCTAGGTTAGGAGTGTGCTAGAGGGTGAGCTTTGACAGAGTGGATCTCAGTGCTCCCTCAGCCAAATGAGGCATATAAGGGCTTGTTAGAAATCTGTGAAGATGTACTTTCTCACTCAAGAGTCGATTCAGAAATTCGCGTTCTCTGAAGACCTACATTCGCTTCCGTAATTTCTGTCTGTGCAACCTGCAACTCCCTCTCACAAA
>SZWC01001621.1:158966-175259 GCA_023375785.1 Penium margaritaceum | reverse complement strand
CTCCTTGGTAGGCTGTCCTTTTCCCACCTAGGAAGGCATCCCTTCCCTCCTCTAGAAGCTTCTGCCCCTTCCTAGATTCCTCAGCTTGCTTCTAGTAGAAGGGAAGGTGTCCAGAAGACCAAGACACCTCTAGATGCCTTGTAGGACAAGTCACCCCTTCTAGAAGGTGTGCCACCTTCCTGGACCCTCACCTGGCCTTCTAGAAACTTAAAGAGGAACTCTAGAGGTTGAGCTAGCTTCCTGGCATCTTTTTTTCACCTCCCTTGAGGCAGGGCATAACTTCATCTTGTGGGACTTGAACCCGGGCCCCTGCCTCTATAGGTGGACACCATTAACCACTAAGCCACTAAGGCTTGTCTTTTTGGTGTTCCTTTTTGGAGTCACTCCTGCCATGGTGAGGAGCATCATTCCAACAAGGACCTCCTTGACCAGGATGAACTCCTCCTTGACTTCTGGGCGAGGAAAGGCACTTCGACGGGTCATCGTCGAAGCGCCTCCCGTTGCCTAGAGTGCAAGGCCAGGTGGACGGCTCCACCAAGGGTTACTTCGACGGCCGTAGCAAGGGCTCTACTGCTCCGTTTTGGGCGTGCTTGGATGCGTTGGAAATATTAGATCACAGGCTATAAGGATCTGATGTAATCTCACTATGCTAAGTAAAAAAAACGTGTTTGGATTCAGATCTACTGAATGCGACGTATTCTGCCCACTCACATCCGTGATCCTTGTGCTCCACACTTTTCACCAAAGGTGTCCATTGGCCACCCCAAACCTTGGTAGAGTGAACCAGTGAGAGCAAGGAATCCTTTAGGGTGCCTCCACACCCACTAGAGCCAACAATTTGCCCGGCATTGTATAACGAGACAAGAAAAATGGAGGAATTCTGCTTACCCTCACGTCCGACTGAAAGGAACAATAAAGCGGAGGAAAGAAGTGATTTGGAAACATGACATCATTGACATTATGATGCAAACCATTGTTCAGTAAACCACGCGTGGCTTATTTTTTGGACATAGCGGAGAAGGACTATATTTTTGGTGACATTACACATGAATTTTGGTCTGAAGTGGAGGACACAAATGAGGAACGTGTTTCATGACTCTGTCCGAAGGAAAATTGTTTTCATTATGTTAACCCTCATGTCCGGCTGAAAGGAAAAATCAATTGAGTCAAACATATGGCACCCGAACGCAAACCTTTGTTCCGTACACCATGCAAGTTTTCTTTCTTGAACATAAAAAAAAAGGGATTTCTGTTTGGGGACAAGACACTCAACCTTTGGTCAGAATTGGAGGACAGAAACGAGAAACGTGTTTCATGACTATGTCCAAACCTGAATGATGCATTATGGTGAATCAAATAGGAAACTTCCCCGCCTTTCATCAAATGGGTACTCATGTCCCCTTCCATGTTCCATTGCCAAAAGTCTGTTCTCCACTTTCAATCACCAAATGAGGTTTCCTGTTTGATGTAACCGAAACAAGGAAACAAGGTACATGCGGTCGGGCTATAGCTTAGGATCCGATGCAGGTGACCACTCTGCCAAAGACACTTGAGGTCCAGTATGTGACTTAACCACAATGGTTAACAGAACTGGTAATTACCTCTCTGTCCAATTGGAATATGAAACGCTTTTTCTGGGCATCGTACAACAAGAAAAGAAAAATGAAAGAGCAATTCTGTTTGTCCTCATCTCTGGGTAAAAACAACAATCAATCAGGGGACAGAAGTGATTTGGACACATAACATCCAGACGCAGACCTTCCTTTCGAACACCATGCTGGTTTTCTCCCTTTGACGTAACAAAAAGGTGTTTCTCTCAAGTGCAAGACACACGACTTCTGGACTGATATTGATGACAGAAATGAGAAATTTTTTTCATCCCTCGTGGTCCTAACGGGAATGTTCCAGTATGGTGAATCAAACAGGAAACATCTTCGTCTTTCATCGAAGGGGTACTCATGTCCCCTTCCATGTTGTATTGCCGAACGTCTGTTCTCTGCTTTCAATCACCAAACAACTTTTCTTGTTTGACGTAACAAAATCCAGGATGACCAGGTACATGGTGTCCGGTTGCAGCCAAGGGTCCAAAGCAGGTGACCACTCTGCCAGAGACGCCTCACGTCCATGATATGAATAAACCACGATGGTGAGCAGAACTGGTAATTGCCTCTCCGTACAACAAGATTACAGAAGGCTTTTTCCTGGAATTGCACAAAGATACAAGAAAAACAAAAGAGGAATTCTCTTTGGTGACAGAAAACATGACTTCGGACTGATATTATTGACAGAAACGAGAAACGTATTACATGCCTCCTTGTCCAAATGGGAATGATCCAGTATGATGAATCAAAAAACAAAACTCTCCATCTTGCAACGAACCGGTACGCAGGTCCTCTGCCATATGCGTTCGCCAAAAGTCACTTTTTCACTTTTAGTCACTGAACAAGCCTTTTTGCCTGATACGACTAAAAGAGGAAACCCATGTACATGGTGTCCGGAAGCAGCTTTCTTTCCACCACAGGTCACCGCACTACTGAAGACAACTTACATCCATGATGGACTAGCCTAAAATAGTTGAAAAAACAGGTAATTGCCTCTCCTTCTGATAGGAATGTAGAAAAGAATTCACCCTGCATTGTGTGATGAGACAGGGAAAACAAAAGAGGGATTGTGCTTAGCCTCATTTCTGGCTTGAAATCCCCAGTAATTAAAGGAGAATGCTTGTATAGGTACATCAAATCCCAAAAAAGAAAAACCCTCCGCATAGAACGTGAATTATCTTTCTGTAAAACAATGGAAGAGTTATTTTCCTTTGTGACATAAGACACGGCTGTCAGGATGATGTGTATGACACAAATGACACCCAGTGTCCTGATTAAAACAGTAAAAAAAAAAGCATTGTATGATGTTTGAACTGAAACTCGTGTTTACAGTAATGAACAGTTTTAACAATTTTTGTGTGTGCAAATGACACTTTTAGAAGATCACATCACGGAAGAAAAAATGGCTTTCCCATTTTTGTTCATCGCAAGGGAAGTGGGAACATCCTCTTTGGTTGACAGAAATGATAAACTATGTCTATTTCAATTCATGAAACAGAGAAAACCATGTCCCTTCATGGAAGAGTGTTGTTCTGTCATATGGTATAGCAATCCCTACTCAATTAGGCAAGACAAGATAACCATGTTCCGTCACCCAAATAGTTTTTTTGCGTCTCATATATTAGTGTTTTCCTGATTCCTTGAAAGAACGGTCCTCTTCTAGTCTGTGGAATTTGATTTTGCTTCCGCATGGTCATGAGTTTTTGTTCTTGTTGTACGAAACAGGTAACACCGTTGTGGATCATCCACTCAGTTTTCTCCTTTCAGTTAAAAAATCTGGAATTTCACCACTACTAGTGTCATATCATCCACCATTTTTGTTGCTTTGATGCGTTCTGGTAGGTGGACACTTAGCGTTTTTGGCGATGATGAGGTCGACAAAAAATGAAACCCTATAGTTACAACACATCATTGTGCTACTCAGTCTGCATTGTACTTTGTGGGAGTCTCTTGGTAGGCAGTAGGGTGCCTCATTGGATTTTGTTCCGTGGTCTATTGGAGGATGAAACGTGTGTCACCAAGGAGCTCAACATCCCGACGTCGAGTGAGACAGCCAGAGAATCCCCCTTCTGTTGGATAAAAAATATCAGGCACAAAAGGTGTCCCGCTTTTCTGGTTCTGTTGCACTTTACGGAACTTGATTCGGAGTCTGTTTGAGGGAGATATGGATATCCAATATTTGGTGGCAATGGGTCCGGTTCAAGTGACGGCTCCTACATTACCAGCATTAATGACAGCTTGGAGGTTTGAAGCGGCCTTCAAGGTAGAAAGGCGGTAGGAGGACCTTCAAGGAGCTTCAAGGAAGGTCCCCATAAGATTACTGGTTGTGTACATGGCAGGGATAGTAATTCTCTTGTGTGAGAGTGTGACTGCCGCTCATCCCGCTATGCTAGGAGTGTGCTAGGAGGTGAACTTTGACATAGTGGTTCTTCCAGCTCCATGTGCCAAATGAGGCATAATTAGGCTTGTTATAAAGCTGTGCTAATCTGATTTCTCATCCATGAGTCAAACCAGCCATTTGCAATCTTTACACAACTTCACACACTTCCGTATGTTTTCTCTCTGCAACTTACAACTTGTCTCTCGTGCCCAGCGGCTCTTGGCGAGCTTGATCACCTCCCTGAGGGCTGCCTTTGATTGTTTTAGTGGTATCAGAGCCAGAACAAGGCCTTGCCTTGTCTTTGAGGCATCCCTTGCACACTGGTATGTGAGAGAGGCCGTTCGTGGGCCAATGTTGCATTCAACATGGCAACATCCGCTTCTGTGGTGGCCAGCATAAACATCGCCAAGTTCGAAGGCAAGAACTTCTTCAACTGGAGTAACATCATGAATATGTTTCTGGTGGAGAAGGGACTCTGGAGCCACGTGATTGAGGCTGACTCTGTTGAATCCTCCCTCTCCGTTGCCGAGACCCGTACCCACCGCAAGAAGCGGGACCGCGTTCTCGCCACCATCTACCGCCACCTCCCCGAATGGCAGCAACTCCTTGTCCACGGCATCCTCACCCCAAAAGAGGTTTGGAACAAGATTGAGTCCACCTATGCTTCCAATTCAATCCTTATGAACATGAAACTACGTCGTTGCTTTCACACCGTGAAGATGGATAAGTTGGACTCCATGAGCGATTATCTCATACACTCACTCATACACTCACCATATACAATCCGGGAGGGGGGGGGGGGATGGACCGAGCGATGTCGACGGATCAGTCTCCCCCCCGCCCCAATACGGGAAAGTGTATGAGTCGAGTGTATGAGGCGGTGTATGTGGGGGGTACGAAAAAAAGACACAAATGAACTCTTGCGAGAGAGTTTCCCGGAAGTCGCGAGACGTACACTAATGTACGTCTAACGACTTCCACCACATAAACTCACTCATACACTCACCATATACAATCCGGGAGGGGGGGGGGGGATGGACCGAGCGATGTCGACGGATCAGTCTCCCCCCCGCCCCAATACGGGAAAGTGTATGAGTCGAGTGTATGAGGCGGTGTATGTGGGGGGTACGAAAAAAAGACACAAATGAACTCTTGCGAGAGAGTTTCCCGGAAGTCGCGAGACGTACACTAATGTACGTCTAACGACTTCCACCACATAAACTCACTCATACACTCACCATATACAATCCGGGAGGGGGGGGGGGGATGGACCGAGCGATGTCGACGGATCAGTCTCCCCCCCGCCCCAATACGGGAAAGTGTATGAGTCGAGTGTATGAGGCGGTGTATGTGGGGGGTACGAAAAAAAGACACAAATGAACTCTTGCGAGAGAGTTTCCCGGAAGTCGCGAGACGTACACTAGTGTACGTCTCACGACTTTCACCACATACACTCACTCATACACTCACCATATACAATGTTGGGGGGGGGGGGATGGACTGAGCGATGTCGATGGATCAGTCTCCCCCCCCCCCCCAATACGGAAAAGTGTATGAGGCGAGTGTATGAGGCGGTGTATCTCGGGGGTACAAAAAAAATTCACTAATGAACTCTTGTGAGAGAGTTTCCCGGAATTCGTGAGACGTACACTAGTATACGTTTTGTGAATTCCACCACATACACTCCCTCATACACTCACCATACACAATCTAGGAGGGCGATGGACCGAGCGATGTCGACGGATCAGTCTCCTCTCCCCCCCCCAATACAGGAAAGTGTATGAGCCGAGTGTATGAGGCAGTGTATGTGGGGGGATACAAATAAAAAACACACTAATGAACTCTTGTGAGAGAGTTTCCCGGAAGTCGCGAGACGTACACTAATGTACGTCTAACGACTTCCACCACATAAACTCACTCATACACTCACCATATACAATCCGGGGGGTTGGACCAAGTGATGTCGACAGATCCGTCTCCCCCTCCGCCAATACGGGAACGTGTATGAGGCGAGTGTATGAGGCGGTGTATCTGGGGGGGTACAAAAAAAATACACTAATGAACTCTTGCAAGAAAGTTTCCCAGAATTCACAAGACGTACACTAGTGTACGTCTCGCGACTTCCACCACGTACACTACCGCATACACTCGTCATATCCAATCCATGGGGAGAAGGACCGAGCGATGTCGACGGATCCATCTCCCCCCCCCCACTACGGGAAAGTGTATGAGGTGAGTGTATGAGGCGGTGTATGTGGGGGGTACAAAAAAACTACACTAATGAACTCTTGTGAGAGAGTTTCCCGGAATTCGCAAGATGTACACTAGTGTATGTCTAGAAACTTCCACCACATTCACTACCTCATACACTCGCCATATGCAATCCAGGGGGAGGGGGGGGGGGCTCATCCGATCGAGAAGATATCGGAAACATAAATTTGCCAGTATGTGCGAAACGGACAGGGTTGCAGATGTAGTTGTTACGTAAATAGATGTACGCGGAGTAGGTGTGTTTAGAAATTCTTAGCAGACCTAAAATGGTCTTATATGCCAAAAAACTGTTAGAACCCTCGTAACCTTCTACGAAACTACCTTCTGACGTAGGTACCTATACACCCATCTAACAGTGTACAAAAAGACCCCGATTAACCATACCTCGCAAGTGGAACTGATATGTGTTTTTGCAGGAAGTGTTTGACGGCCTAACTGCTCTTTTGGCAAGCTCCAGAGTAAAGGGTGGACAAGGAGTACCCCTTGGAACATTTTCCAGAATGATGTCAGAAGGTGGTTCCACAACAATGCCTGTTGCATAAAATTTCCGAAGGAGCCCGCCACAAACTCTCTTGGAAATGGAAGACCTCAGTCATATGGCAAAAGACTACCTGAAAGGTTTACACGGTGCGAGCAATGATTTTTGTAACGGATTGGAACAAGTGATCATCAGGGGCAAGCGTATTCTGGATACAGGAGATACTTTTTAAAAGGAATCTGAGTGTTGCATCTTACAATGGCTCCTGTATCTTGCAATGAATACATGAACTGATATAATGTTTTTTAATGTTCAAAATTCTTACACCAGAAACTTCATGAGTGGCACTTCCACGGCCAGCAGTGTCAGGTATACATTCTGTGTCTGGTGTGTGTTGTATATATATATATGCAAATAATATATATATATATATATATATAAATGTATAAATGTATTTATGTAACGCATATACATGCATATATACTGTGATTTTTTCTTGCACTAGCAATGTGTTTCAATGATGTAATGTTTTCATGTTTTCAGAGGTTTGTCAATGCATTGGCAAACATAAATCAGACGCCAGATCCTCACACCATGGAGCAAGTGTCATTGGATTAGGGATCAGCAAGTCTACAGAGCCATCCAGAAGTTTCCGTGGCCAAGGAGAATGAAGACGAGTCACGCAATCACGGTATGTACATTTTCAGTTTGGAGTTTCTGTGCTATATTTGACTGTTGAAATGTAAAACTGACCATTGACATGTGTATGTGACGATCAGGGGTTGAAGGGATAAAGGTGTTGAAGGTGAATATCTCTGAAGTTGTGAGATTGTCCAAACTCGATCAAGATTGTCACAGAACACTGTGTCGGAACAAAGCGGGCCATGGAGCACGCGGCGAGTTACAAAGCCATCAACTCATTGGGACGATTGTGGCACGTGGCCACTTCCATTTCAGCAGAAAGTACACTAACCTTTAGATGTAGCAGATATTGGAAATCCACATGGTGTGCATCGCCTTTCGAAGATGAAGATGGCCTTAGTGCTGATGGGTGGTAGAGATGATAATGCAGCACATCCTCATTCTTCATCAAAGAATGAGGATGAGTTGCTCAGTTGCTCAGTTGATTAGCTGCTTCGAATGGGTTTTGGTGATGTATTACTGATTTTCAAATGAAGTAAGAACTTTTCTGAACATTCTTAAGATTAGCACATGTGAGACGTTATGATCTAGTTCAAATCAGGAAGAGAGATTTTCATCATTTCAACAATTCAACTAAACAATTCAAAACAAACAAGAGTTACAATTCCTCGTATACAGTTACTGGATTCAACTGGGAAAAAAAAAGTTGAGCTATCAAATGGAATGAAAGCTAAATGTTGTTTACCAGTGAATCCAGTTCTTGTTTTTTTTTTTTCTCGTATTCCTCGGGAATCGACAAAAACAAGGGATATTGCTGGAGGGCTGCCTAGAGTTTACCATTGTTCCATCACTGACATCACTAGTATTTAGCTGCATGTTTGGTACTAGTCAACATAGGCAAGTCAATACAATCTCAATATTTGTTTTAGTATGTAGTAATTCTAACCATATGGTTTTGTAACATATGGTTAGAACCGTATTATCTAACCCCTACGAGGGTGAAATTAATCATATCATCGAACCACCACCCGGGTCGGGGTTAGATTTGCAGCAGGGTCATTGACTGACAGTTTATTTCACAAGCATCAAAAGGGTTAAAGAAAGGCTTTTACAGGTTGGAATAGCTTAAAACCACTTGTTCTGGGTATATTGTTTTGAAGCAAGGAGTCCATGCAGCATTGCCTTTGGAGCAATTCTACATGAAAGTTCAGCATTATAAGCCATGCTATCGTGATTATGCTTAATCAATGAACCCAGTTCACTCAATATATTGCTTGTTACATGATGGATGTGTCAGAATGGCGGCTGGTTTTGAGTCACACATTTGAGAGGTAGATGTATACATCTTAATCAAACAGCTAGAAGGTTGAAAATTGTAATTCAGATCATGGAAAAACTCAAGAAACGATCTCAGCAAACTTCAAAGAGAATGTATAGTATGGAATCAAAGTTTCAAAGGTAGCTGCTAAAACTCATATCATCTGATGAACTCCCAGTGTCTACCACATGCACACGCTATTTGTTCTTGCGGAAGTTCCCATACACAAACACAAATATGCACATCTCCATCAAATTCTGGATTTTTTACATAAGACTCTGAGTAGTGAAACGCCGAATGAAGCGGTTGACATGTTTGTTTGTTGACGTGTTTGTTCCTGCACGCATTGCGGTCATACAACACTTAGATCAGGTTCAATTTTAAAAATAATAATAGACTTGAAATGAATGATAGAATAAAACATAAATTTTCACAATCCTATTCTTACCGTGGACATAAGTGTAGATGTCTGGACTAAACGCTGGAGAGCAGATGTACTTGGCCGCGTCTCTGTGCCCAAAGTGAAACCAGTCACAGAGCAGCCTGGTTCTGGAAAGTATACCAAGCTCTCTCTCCCCAAGAAATACGAGTACAGCTTACAAGAATTTTCATGAAACACAAATCATGGTCGAGGGTCAGCAAGAAAAAACCGTGTAAGCAGAGTTGTGAATATGTCATTGGGAAATTCACTGCTGAACATAACGTGAAACCCATAAATCAACAAATGTGGACATACCAAAAATTCATGTAGTTTCCCTTGTCTGTTTTCTCTTGTCATCATCAGCTGCATGCTTTGCATCATGGCCTTCCACATTTTTGTGGCCAATGTGGGAAACAACCCGCTGGGATCACTGTTCCTTCAGGTGGAGTGAAGGTCATCTTTGTTGTCTGCAATGTACATAAATGAATAGTTTTTTACCTTGCAAATCATTTATCTACTAACCATGACTCATAACCTGATTATGGCCTTGCAAATAGAAAACATACATACCAGCTTTTCCTCGTTCATGTCGGGCAACTTTCCCATAGTATTGATGAGTGATGGAGACAGTTTTTCCCTTGCAACTTGCCATGTAGCCGGTGTCATGGATTTTTTGTACTCCAACAACATTCTCCTCATATAACATTCCAAGGTCTTTGCAACAATTGGCATGAAATTCACTATGTTCGGCATATCTTGACAGTGTCATGCTTGCAGGGTCGGTGAGGATCATTCTCATGCTTACAAAGTCAGGTACATACATCACGTCATGAAACACTCCTTTAATGCCACACGTGTCTCCAACCACATCTCCACAATCCCAATCTCCTTCAAATTCACCACCCGATCATCGCCCATAGCGATAAGACGAGGGAAGTTTGACAGCAGCTACGTGAACCACTGATTGTGGTGCATTAGACTCTTGGTGCACCCTGAATCCTTGTACCATGTGAGATTCACCTTCTCCACCTACGACATGTCAGATTTTGCCATGAAGAGGTGGTCGCGCACCTCCTTGGCTACGTTCATGTTGCCACAGTGGCACACACACCAGTCTGGTTTTGCGGCTTCTACTGCTGACACCGTTGTGTCTACTGCTGCTCCTGTTGTGGAGTCTGCTGCCTTTGACTACTGCTACTGGTGCTCCNCCTCTTCTAGCAGTAGTGGAACTTTCTTCTTCCTTTTTACTACCCAGACTGCTACTGCTACTTGTTACCATGGCCACAAAAGCCACTTCATTGCTGCAGCCGCTGTTCATTTTGCTACGTTACGATGCAGTTCCACCTACACCAGGTGCATACAGATGAATTACAGGTCACGATTTGGCTGGAACTCCAACATCTCTTGCACCGTGTCGTAGCTCGTTGGGAGTTCTTTCAGCAAGAGAAGGATGAGTTGCGTCTCTTCCACAGGATTTCCGGCTGCTCTCAGCTGCTTTGCCAGGTCCTCTTGTAATATGCCAACATCCCTTCACCACCTTGCATTTTTATCGACATCATCTTCTCCTCCGAAATCATGAGGAATGCGGGATCCTTGCTCTCATAATTGTTACACAACATATCCCATCCCTTATTTGAAGTAGCCTTGTCACTCACCTAGTGAAGATGCAGGTTAGAGATGGTTTTGAAAAGCAGCCTACCTATCCTTCTTATTCCACTCCTCATATGTCACTACTACAGTTGCAGAAGAACTTGCATCAGCTGCACATTTCTACGGTGTCTTCTCTGCCACCACCTGTGCTGTGATAATGCCTTTTGCCTATAAAACCAGAGCCAGCTTGTCACTGCTCACCACCTCCCACAAGCCCCTCCCCCAAAAAGAGGCGGGTACGCAGGTATTGTTGCCTGGTCAAGCAAGAGTTTTCACCGCCTACAGTCACACACGACCTCCATTAAAAGGAATACAGCTACAAGACCACATTCGTGATTTCCGTCATCTTATAGGCAGCCTGGAGGTCTGTCTTAGCCTCCATTGAGGGAGACGCCATCAAGTGGTCGTCAACATAGACAAAGATAGTGGTAAGTTCTTGATTCTCTGTCGAAGGAAGAGGGACAGTTTGGTGTCAATCTGCACATAGCCTACGCAAGTCACTTTGCTGGTGATGTCAAATTTCTAGCACCATGGTGATGGCTTTAGACTGTACAAGGCCTTGCGCAAGCACCAGATGTTTTCACAGTTATCTCAGATGGCACGGAGCTCATCTTCACAGGGTACATACCACAATGTGAAGTCCTTTTCTGTAAGTGCCTCCTTGTGACCAGATCAAGTGCCGTCGAGCGATAGCCATGTAAGCCAGGTCACATACGTCTTGCATGGCCCGGATCATGACAAGATCTTTTGCATCATCGCATACAACAATGAACTCTCGTGAGACCAGATTGTGGCCAACCGGGCACAAGAATCTCCTCGTAAGTTAGAGGCTCAAAGAAAACTTCATCTCAAGAATGAACAACATGGTAAAGAGCAAGATGTAAGAAGCACCAGGTTTTCCACCACGGAGAGATACCCAGAATACACACATGTGGCCCCGTGGGGAAACCCTAGAGCCACTCTCATTCACAGTATACAAAACACATGGCAGAGAGCCCCGGAAACGCGTGGTCCAAAGGTTTGTATAATGGCCAAAAAAATAGCTCAAACCCTGTGACATGGCCTGGCAGAGTGCTATGCGGAAGGCGATTCTAGAGGCACATCATGTAGGAGAAGCCCTCCTAGGCAAAGGACTCGAGGACACCACACTCAACTTGCATGGTGCGGACCACATCCTCCATGGTGTAGTTCCAGCATGCAAACACACCATTCTGATAAGATGTGATAATGAAGGAGAGCTGGTAAAAGATACCATTCTCAGAATAAAATGTATCTATATCGCTCAGAGATTCTCCACCATGGTCCGATCCAGAAGAGTGGAGGAGATGACATGATGGACACTCAGCCATGGCCAGCAACAGGCATACTCCTGAGGCTGCCAGGTCTGCATTGCTCTTGTGGTGGAGGCTGTACAGGGGCAATGAGAACAAAGCGAGTGCGAGGACAGGTCTTGTCATGAGTGGCTCCAGAATCAATTATCCAGGTGGCACTCGTCTCACGACCTGTCGTTGTCGCCGAGCTACGTGCCATGGACACCTCAGCCTTTTCTTGATGCTCTACAAAGGGCTCCGATCAATGATGCACAGAAGAACCAGGGGACACATCAAGCCTAGCAGTGGTTTCATGCCCCAACTCCCCCTCATATCACACACTTACATTGTCGGTGCAGTGAGCCATGCTTCCAAGAAATGTCATGTTTTTCAATGCACAAGGGTGACGAATGTGCTTCAGCCAAGCAGTCTTATTTTATCTAGCTCTTCACCCCCTCCCTCCTCCTCCTATCTCACATCATATTATCAATGACTTTTATCAGAAACCCTTACATCTCCCTCAGTTGTAAATGAGATCCATGCAGCTCTTGTAAAACCTCATTCAAGCATCTTCCCTTCACCCCCTAACCTTCAAGCTTATCTGAGATCGTCCCTTACAGGGTACATAGATGCATCCTAGCATGGCATGATAAGAATTCCTGTTTCGCACTCCCGCTGTCTAGCCTAAAAAACACTAAATCAGCAATGTTCTGGCTAGGGAGACTGCATGATCTCTGAAGCAACATAATGCAGAGATGTATGGAAAATGGAAGTTACATAGCATGAATTGCTGGTCCGGGTGCCAGTCAGGCTGCACTCCGCAGCAGGTCAGTTCACCTTAAACCGTCCCAATTCAACTGTTTTGGCTGTATCACAGTGCATCTACATCCAAATGAGGCACCGTGTGATCCTACGTATGCGGAATCTTGCGAGAGACTTAATAACTGGACATTTTCCTTTGTCCAATATCAATCATTCGATAGACAATACCAAAAGATAAAAATCAGGCTCATGGCCAGTCTATGGAGAGAATCATAGAGTCTACCAAGAAACAACTGGATTTCGTAACGAGTCTCCATTAAGCAGTTCCCGACTGTGTATACACAGTCGTGAACAGCTCAAGTCACAACAATTCTCCATGATTTGATGGTACACATGTTAAACCACGTGTAGAATTAACACAAGTACACAACACTGTGCTCAACAGTGCACATGCACACATCCCGCTGTCAGGCACCATCAGGCAAGTTGCAAAGCTCAATAGAAGGAATGGCCATCAAGAATTTGGTTAAGTAATCAGCCTCCTGCTATTCCTTGCCGACCAAGATGATGGATATCACCATCTTCTCCAGTAATGCATGCACAAATGACTGCTCAAAAACAAGGTGCTTTATGCATGCATGAAACATACCAGAGTTCTCTGCAATGGAAAGGAAATTTTGTTGTCAAAACATAGAATGATGGAAGGTTCCGACTGTCACAACACACAAAACAAGCCACACTACCTCAACAGCCTCTGCTTCTACTGTAACCCACTTTGTCTCTGATGAGCTACGTGCAACCCAGCCCTGCTCGTCACTAGATCATCACAAAAAAAGTCATGCAAACCGGAACACGTAGCTGATTCACTGTTTGTACTGTATTTCCAGGTCTTTTGCAGATGCAATGGCAAGGAGAGAGCGGATGGAGGAAAAGGTCACAACGGCACGAACATCTCATCGTACTCAGAGCCAGGGCGTTGCAAAAACCCCATTGCCACTACCCTGGCCTTGAACCTTTTGATTTTTCCGTCTTGCTTCTTCTTCACTCGGAGGATCCACTTGGATCCCCACACGTGGACCTTGTTGGGTCTATCCACCAGCACCCACGTGCCGTTCTTGGCAATGGACTCGAGCTCGCTGTCCACTGCCTCCTTCCACTTGGATGCATCCAGGCCATTCATCGCTTCCGCAACTGTGGATGGCTCTCCCTGAGCCATGCACGACCACCTAAGGCCGGTCCAGTTGTCCTCATATCGCAAAGGTGCTTTCTTTGGTCACAAACTGCACTGGGGTCCTGCTGCGGCTTCCTGCTTTGCTGCTGATGCTACCACATGTGGTGGTGTGTTGTCGTCATCATCGGAAGAGTCATCGGACTCCAAGTCAGACTCAAAAGCCCTCGACGCCGCAGTATATGCGTCCATGTCAGATGCTGCATCATCCTACGCAACTGCTCTCCCATTCCCACCACTTGCCAGCAAAGCGAGCCAATTTTTGGGTGCTTGGTCTCTGGACTCAAGCAACACTATTCACTCTCCCGCCCTGGGGGTGAGGATCGGGTTCAGCAGCTCTCCCTTTCCAAGGGTGTGTTCGTCAAACTCGACATTGCTGCTCCTCACGAGCTTGCCTGCTGCCTTGTCCCAAAGCCGGTAGGCTTTGTGTGATGTGTCGTACTCAACCATGACGCACTTCTTGGAACGTGCGTCAAGCCTGCCTCCACCTTCTCCCGACTGGACCTTAACCCATGTAGTTGACCCGGACACCTTCAGATGAGAGGCATTGGGTTTCTTTCCTAACCATGAATCCTGGGGGGTCTTCAGCTTCTTGTCCTGCTCCTTTCTACGCTTCCACAAGGTGGTTGCTGGTTTGAGGTTCAAGAGGTAGCAGGTCGTTGTTGCTGCTTTGGCCCAAAAGCGAGGTGGGACCTTGGCGTCGAAGAGCATGTTTCACACCATGCGGAGTAGGGTCTGGTTCATCCTCTCGGCCACGTTGTTGCTTTGGGGATTGCAAGGGGTGGTTTGCTCTTGGCGGATACCATGATGCTTGAGCCAAGGCTTGCATGCCTCGTACTCACCCCCGTTGTCACTTCGGAGTACCTTCACCTTCTTGGACGTTTGTCGCTCCAGCATGGCGAAGAACTTGAGGACCTTCTCCTTGACCTCTCCCTGGCTTTTGAGGAAGGAGATCCACACCTTCCGGCTGTGGACGTTGATGAAGTTCAGGAAGTACTTATTTCCTCCATTAGACATTGTGCAGAAGGGTCCGCATACGTTGTGGATCAGGTCCAAGACTGTCTCCACTCATTGACCTCCTCTCTCAAACGGCTTCTTCTTTGCCTTTGCTTGGAGGCATGGATCACACAATGTGCACCCTTCTCCGTGCTTCATGGTGCACCCTTCCATTTCGCGGACCACCTCTTGCTCTTACATCTCCTGTAGTGTTCTGTCGGGCACGTGGCCAAATCGTCAATGCCACAACTCAGTGTCATTGTCTTTGGTTGATGTAGCGGCCGCAGCAGTCGTCGGCAGTAAAGCCTTTGGCTTCGGTGCCACTTTCTTGGTGGCACATGCTACTCCCTAATCTGATGCCTTAGTGACCTTGGTTTGAAGCACGTAGAGGCCATCAATACTTGGAACTTGAAGCATGAGGTCGTCTTTGGTGTACATACTTTTGATCCCTCCGTTTTTCAGGGCCACGGCTTCCTTGTTGGTGAACACCACTATCATGTTGTTGTTGATGATTTGTGAGACCGACAGTAGGTTCGCTGCAAAGGAGGGCATGTACACCACCTTTTGAAGATTGACCTTCTTCCCGGTACCGTTCACGTTGAACGTGATCACCTTGTCCCCTTTGCCCAAGGCTTGGAAAACGCCGTCGTTTGCACACTTGATGCACATGTCAGATCTGGCCATGGAGAAAAATCCACCCTTCTCTTTTGAGGAGTGGTGGTTGGTTCCCGGGTCAAGGGCGAATGCCCCTTGCCTAAGGAACGCTGCCCTCTTCATGGGCAACCCTTCAGCCATCATGTTGGTGAGCTCCTTCTTCTCCTTCCCACCTTTGTCCGCCTTTTTTCCTAGGACTACGACAGTCACTAGCCCAGTGCCTTGCCTTGCCGTAGTCGTGACAGTTGTCGGGCTTCAAGGAATTCTTCCTGCCACCATTTCCTTTCCCTCCACCGCCATCGCTTCTGCTGTTTCCTTGACTAGAGCAAGATCTTACACCTTGTGCACCAAAGCAAGAGGCATAGGCTGAAATGTTTGCCTCACTACCACTGCATTGCATGGATTCGTTGCTGACATGTTTGGCGACAGCCTCATACGTCAGATATGCCTCCTTCCAACCGCCAAATACGGTGATCGAGGACCCCCAGCTTCCCGGCAGCGCCATTAGAAGGATCATGGCACGCATGTTTGACTTGAGTTTCCATTCCATTTGCTGGACCTCTTGCAGCACGTTGTCAAACG
>SZWC01001621.1:127661-158731 GCA_023375785.1 Penium margaritaceum | reverse complement strand
GACTAGAGCAAGATCTTACACCTTGTGCACCAAAGCAAGAGGCATAGGCTGAAATGTTTGCCTCACTACCACTGCATTGCATGGATTCGTTGCTGACATGTTTGGCGACAGCCTCATACGTCAGATATGCCTCCTTCCAACCGCCAAATACGGTGATCGAGGACCCCCAGCTTCCCGGCAGCGCCATTAGAAGGATCATGGCACGCATGTTTGACTTGAGTTTCCATTCCATTTGCTGGACCTCTTGCAGCACGTTGTCAAACGACTGCAAAAATGCAAGTATTGATTCTCCTTCGCTCACCCTCATCGACGTTAACCTTTGGAACACAAAGAGTCAGTTTGCTAAGGCGTTCGATTGATGCATGCGTGAGAGTTTTGCGTAGCCCTCGGCAGCCCATCTACATCCTGTGATGTGGGAGTGTTGAGTCTCCTTGCTTGATGTCACAAGTATGGCAAGAGCCATGTTGTTCTTCATTGTCCATGCTGCAAGGTCAGCCGCATGCCTAGTCAATGTCACATTGGCAAGTGCTGTCTCGGTCCTCTTTAGGATGTTGAGGTAGCCACGTACATTCATGATAACATCAAACTACCAGTTCCACAAGGGAAAACCTGTCTCCGTTAATGTTGATATACCCGCCTCGAGGCACGCTTGAGTAAGATCCACCATTTTTTGGCAGTTGCTCGTCTTCTCTACTTTGATGCTACTCTGCTTTGTTGAGGTCGATGAGGCTGATAAGGCTACTGAGTATGACTATCATCAAAGGTGCATTTGGTTCCGTTGCATACCCCTCCTGCCAATGATTGCCTAAGGCGATGGTGCCGTCGTGAAAAAAACGGACTCAGGGTCGTACTACCTTCTAAAGGGGTATATCTTTATCCCGTCGGAGCTCGAGTGTCTTGTCCAATAGAAACAGAGCTATTCCTCATCCCCTGGTATACCACATGCGCGCACCCTGCGAGAAGAAGCCGATAGAGCCGATGGAGCAGATGGAGCCATCCGATGTTCATATCCCTGTTGTACCTATGTGCCCTACAAGACCACGTGCGAGACTGTCTTGAAAGCGTGCCTTAGAATCTGAAGTGTGAGTTCATAACCCTTTGTCAATGCGCCGGATAGCAACGGTCTACAAAACGAGTCCCGACATGGGAGGCCGCCAACTGCTCTTGGTATTGCAACAAAGATAACATGTCACCCTTGAACGAAAGATCCACACTTTAGGTTCGTTTAGTTTGCAAGCTCACGAAGTCCGCATGAAGGTCTTTAGTGTCTGCCCTTGGTTGCAAACTCTATGAGGAGTCTCAAAGGCAAGAACTGTAAATGGATACATGAAGGGTGCAAGCTTTGTACTTGTAGAGATTTGCTAATGCTTCTGCCTGTAGTGGCTCCACAAGAGCCAACCTCAACCTACAGTCCTACTTGGCGCGTCCTAAGACCGCCAAGTGTCATCCTTAAGGCAGGCTCTAGTAAGCTTCCTAGAAGCTTTATTTCCCATTCTAAACAACGACCCATGAGCTCCGGCGCCTGTCCCAACTAGGCCACAGAGTTGTGTTTCCTATGATGATCTCGAGGGGTCATACCCATTATGGGCAGTGCATTCCTGGCCTATCTCAGAACAGACCAAGAGGACGTACTTCATAGAGTGGTGCATACCTTGTCTTTCAGTGCAACCAATCAGCCAGTCAGCTAGCCAGTGGACAAGGTGCATACCATTCAACACTCCAGCTCCTCCATGTATGATGTTTTGAATCTTCTTCTCAGCTACTCTTTCAGCCATTGTAGGATCGGTAGGTCCGTCAAGCACAATATCAGGTTGTCCACACGCACGTACACGCTGTGACTCGACTGACAACGCTTGAAGCCGAGTTGTGCCATAAAGCTGTCCATCTGATGGTATCATCATCTAGGCAATTGTTTTATCCCATAGAAGGATTTTTGTAGCTTGTACACCTTGCCATCAAGCGCCTCCATCCCCTTTGGCACCTCCATGTAAATGTCTTTGACTGTGATTCCATTAAGGAAGGTCGTATTTATGTCCATTCGGTGGAGCTCCATGTCCTTTGCGGCTGCCACCGCAATGACCTTGACATCTTTCGGCCTGTCAACCGGTGCCTATAGTAGAGTTGTTGGCTCCGTTCATGCAGGCAGCATGCACAGCAACATGCCAATCCATCGGCAAGTGCTTGCATTGAAGCACTTCCCCACTTTCCACTACCTACTCCTACGGTGTGGCAGTTTTCATGGCACTTTGTTGCACTGCTGCAATCCCTCCGACTCAGCATGCTCCGATGAATCATAGAGTGGATGCCTCCGAGAGGATCCCTCCTACTCCGGCAAAACATCTCCCAGACGGACGGCACGTCGAGTGGTTTTCCACCAATGCCTGATGCGTACTCCGCTGAGAGTGATCGTCTTGGCACCGTTCGTGCCTCATCCCCCACATCCTTCCAGTGGATCTTTTCTCAACTTTATCATCATCAGAGTCTTCCGCGTCAGCTGCCACCATTGGGGAACAGTCGCGCTTCGATGCCACATCCTCAACTTGGGCATCCGCCAACTCCTTGTAGTGAAGGAGCGGGAACCACTCTCACATCTTTGGCGAGTCCACCACTCCCACGTCGTTGCTACTGATGTAGTTGTACTGCTCATCAAACTCAATGTCTCGGATATGAATCACCTCCTCCTTGTGAATGCAATAGAGCGGATACACCTTATGCGCACTCTCATAGCCAAGGAAGAGATACAACTTTGCCTGCGACTCTTGCTTGCTAGCGTGCCGCAACACAGCCTACACCATTGCATGATGCTTGTACGTGAACACTTTCAGGTGTGTTGTACTTGGCTTGCGCCCCCTCCAAGCCTCTTGTGACGTCTTCTAGCCGCTCTTGCCCTTCAGCACTGCCGAAGGGGTGAGGTTGATGGTATAGCACGTCATACGTACACCTTCTGCACATAAGCTTTGCACTAGTTCTGCATCGACCAACATGATCCGTATCATGTTCAACAGAGTGTAATTTACCCACTCTGTGAAGCCATTAGAGTGAGGTAAATACGGCGTTGTTTGTTCCCATTTTATGCTCTCTTGCTTCATCCACCCGCTACAACCCATAGATTCTCTACCGTTGTTGTTTCGTAGTGCTCTCACCTTCTGGTCAATCTGCCTCTCCACCGCGGCAACATACTCCTTCAGCCAATCTAGGACCTCGCCTTTCCGCTTCATGAAATAGAGGTAAAGTCATCAATGGAGGTGACAAAGTAAAATGCGCCGCTCTTTGACGCCATCTTGAATGGTCCTCACACTTCGGTGTGCAAGACCTCCACCAGGCGCGATTCACGTTCGTGTTGAACGCTTTGCACCGCGCCTTGCCCAAGATGCAAGGCTCACACTTTTTGTACTTTTTGCATCCGTCGCCTTTTCTGTACCGTCAATGACGAGTCAGTGTACCAGCTTGCACTTTGCCATCTCCTTCACGACTGCGGGTGAGGAATGCCCCACTCGATGCCACAGCTCTAGATCAGCTCCCCCTCCTTTGGCCAGGTTGACAGTGCGTTCCTGCAAGTCCACTAAATCTGAAGCTGCGGTGATCACCTTGCTCTCCACAATGTAGATGCCTCCCTTGCACTTAGCCTCCAGCACGGGCTTGCCGCCATCGTCCTTCCACATGACTGCCCCGTTTCTCCTGAAGAGCACCTCGTACCCCTTGTCTGTCAAGCTATAGACACTCGGATTTTTAGCCAAGCCAGGTACGTGCTGCACGTCCTTCGTGATGCACTGCATCTATTTCCCACCAACCACCACCTCCACGTCCACGTCTCCTTGGCCAGGTGCTAGCTCGACCTTGTCGTTCGCGACCACCATAGACTTGCTCGACTTAGTGTAGTTCATGAACCGGATCTTCTCGACTAGGGTGTGCTCCGCCGCACCAGAGTCAAGGCATCGCCACTTAGCCTTCTTCAAGTAGTGGTTTTGAGTGCAGTTGAGGAGCGTCTTCTTCCCTTTGGCATCCTTGCCACCGGCCTTTGCCCCTTCGGTGCACTCACAGGCCCAGTATCCTCCTTGCCGCATTTACGGTACGCACCCTTCTTGGCGCGCTTCTTGCCGCTGCTATGCCCCCCAACTCCCTTGCCCCCGCATCCACCACCACGCGTTTTAGTGACGAGGGCCGATGAGGAAGACAAGGACTCCCCGCAACTCCGTCACTATGCCTCGTTGCGGATGTACTCTACGACCGCGCCATAAGTGAGCTTGTCCTCTGTTTAACCTCCAAAGACAGTGATGAGAGGGCTCAAACTGTGAGGAAGAACCATGAGGAGGGACATCGCCTACAACTACGTGTCAATCTTCCATCCCACATGCATTGTGAGGCAAGCGACTAGATCTGCTACATGGCAGAGATGACATCATCTCCCTCCCTGATTCTCACTGTCAGGAGTCGCTTCATTGTGAAGATTTTTTTCACCGGCGAGTTGGATTAACTGATGGCATAGATTTTTTGCCAAGCCTCGGCTACCAGCTTGTAGCCTTGGAATTAGCCCCACTACGCCTCAGGCGTACCGGACACCACTAGCATGAGAGCATCCGTGTCCTTCTTTGCGAAGGCCTCCTTCTGCGCTTCCGTTGTTGTCACTTCGTCGAGGATTTTTATTCCCTTCATGACCTCCAGTAGCCCCTTATACACAAGGTGCAGCTCAAACTGCCACCTCCATAGCCCAAAGCCAGGGCATACTTTTGGATGGGATGCATCTCCTTCAACGCCATTTGCGATATCCCCTACTCCGGATCCTCAGAGTTAGACATTGATGTCATCCCGGAACACAGTCCCGTCTGCCGCGGAAGCCGTGAACATTGTGAAGACCCGTCATGGTTGTGGGCCCATAACCCTCTGTCAGAAACTGACCACCCGGTGGTGGCAGTTCCAACGTGGCCTGACCGATTAACACTTGTTCATGGCTACCTTTGGTGCGAGTTCAGAGTCTAAGCGTGGGCTTTCTGGTCGCCTCATGCTATGCTTCTGTGAGTGGAAGACAGTTGCAAGACATTCACTTTTGGGAAGAAAGAATGCAATTTTGCATTAGTTTTTTAACATGGACATGAACTGACGAGTCATAGGGCTAGTCACAAGCTTGCCAGCATACCAAAACGCGTGCGATTCAGATCAACATAGCTTAAGCTACGTTAGCCGAAGCACGACACCCCAACCCAGCTGCTCAGTCGGCGGCGCGCACCATGTCGCCCGCTGAGGCGCCCTCACACATCAAGGACCCATCAAAACGCCTTTCTAGAGGCGCAAATGTCCCTACATGTAGTGGCGGTGCCCCTTGTGCCTTTGGGGTGTCTTTTGATGAATTAATCATTGATTTTGGTGATGGGGATTGATGTCGTTTGAAACCTGTCTACAGGCCTGCGGTCGGAATTTTGACTGCCCCTGAGTAATAAAACGTACTACTGAGTTTTGGACTCTGACACAGGGTTTTGGCTAAGTCCCTCAGTAACAACCTGCACTAATGGATCCGGTGGATGTTATCCACCAGTCCCTTAGGCAGTCTTCTAGGACAAAATCCCCAAATGGATATTTGTTACTCGTTCGGGTCAATTTTTCACCGGCAGACGAAACGCGACCGACTCCCTAAGCGGCCATGCACACTCCAGCTGTGGAAGTCCATACCCTACTAACTTTGGTTTTCGATTTTAACCTTTTTTAGGTGGTCGAATCTTGCCAAATTTGACGTTTCAACAAATTTATTGAGGCACATAAATGATTTTACAAGAGAAAGAAACGAAATCAAAGTTCCACGAGTCATTATAAAAACCGGGTTTATTCATAACTTGGTACAGCAACTAGGAACATTGTTCGTGATCTCTTCTGTTATTTGTTAAAAGTGATGGGTGTCGCTTCGTGGTCCAACAATTCAAATCATCAATCGGTGATCTGAATAGTTGGATGGCCGCGAGCGCTTGACATGTGTTCATCGCCACATATCAAGCGGTGTAGCGCGGCTGCGTGTCAGGTACACGTGGTCAGAAATGATCACATGTCAATGCCACACAGCATCAGTCAGGGATCCTCACAAATTGCCCATGTGGCGTTTGACCAGACACTCGCTTTTCACAGAAACGGAAAAATTGCACCGGCACCCTCGCCGAATATGAGGAACTGGAAATATTTTAGGGCATGCAGACCCATGCAAAAACGAACATGAGCTCTATGTGTAAGTGCGATGCAAGACGGCAAGAATTTGGCTAAGTCTGGAACGCTGAATATAAAAGAGCAAGGAGAAAGTACAAATGAGCCCCTAGCAGGCTTATGTAGGGGCACCGGCAGCTAGCCGCACCGGGCCCCGTCACCCCCACGGAACCCAAACGAGTTAGCGAGGAGACCACACTGCGTACACCATGATAACAATCAACGGTGGTCTCCTCGAGACACCGGAACAGCTCTCCGAGTGCCCGGGTCTCGACCATCGAGAAAATACGAGCAGTGCTAAAAAATCTCAGAATTAGATTCCAGACATCACGCACGGCTTTCCAAACATCGGAAGCACAATTATTGCCACTGGATCTCCTTGTCGCACCGGTACAGTCCACCAGGTGCACGGGTCTCAACCCACCGAGGAAACTCTCCTAGCTCCGGACAAGCCCACAGGGCTGTCGGAATGCATCGACTGCGTCTCGCTGTCGTAGGTGCTGGAGAAGTCTCGGTGAATTCCGGAGGCCCGTCGTGTTGTCACGCCCTCCTCTACCATGTACCGCCAATGTGGGTATATGGATAATGCATCAGCGTTAGTCGTGACGGGTGGAAGCCACAGAAACCAACACCCCCCCTGGCTGACATAGCTGTCCACGCGAGAACAAATGATCGAAGGCATGGAACAACAACGTATCCCAAACCCCAATCTGCACTTGTCAACCACACACACACTCATCTGCTACCCATCTAAGGTCTCCCTAGACAGTGGCACATCCCACCAAGTGTCTGGGTCTGGACCATAAGAGGAGTGATGCAGACGCACACAAACCAGTGTAATGCACATAATACACATGTCAGACGACAAAATGGTCTCCTCGTGACACTGGCAGTACCAGTGCCAGGGTCTCGACCACTACGAGCAATCCAACAGGTATTTGTGTGCCGACGACAATAGCATCATCAATCAACACATAGGATCATAGAGGATCTCCTCGTAACACGGGTGTACCTCACCACGTGTCCGGGTCTTGACCACTATGAGCAAACCAGCTGGCATGAACATGCCACACGTAGTATGGCCACACACCAAGACACGGGACCCCATGGTCTCCTCGTGACTCCAGTGTAACCGACCAAGTGTCCGGGTCTTGACAACAGAGTGCAGCTGTAGTATGCTCATAGTAGAGTATGGACCCCTCGCCATGCATCTCCCATAACGTCATGTCAGGTCGAGGTCCACACAACACTCCCCCTGGGCAGATGAACCTGGTGGCGATGTCCTCGACGGAGATGCTGATGCCGTAGCTGAACATATCCTGGGCGATGAGTCATGTGGTCTCTGCATCATATAGAGATAGCTCCCCCTTTCGTGTACGAGTCAGCTCCCTCCCTCAAAGGTAAAGTGGTGTTTCCGGCTACGACTCCTCACGTCGCAACTCCATCACCTGAAGTGTACCAGTCCTCGCGTGACTGCCAAGGGTCCCAACTCACAGTGTCTCTTCTGTTCGCTCTACTGCGATGCATCTGTGTACGCCGGAGGAAAGGAAATGGGCGAGCAGCACGCGAGCGTGGATGAAGTGGCGGAACTGGCCTCCAAGGCGGGATAGAGAACCCTGAGGTACAGGAGTGTACGGCCAGAAGAAGAGGGCTGGAGCGACGAACCAGATCACCACTCATGGACGAAGGTGACGATGGAGCAGCTGAGTCAGGTGGATGAAGGTGCGCGATGGTAGCTGCACAAGGAGGAGCGATGACGGACTCGACGGGAGCGACGATGGAGGAAATTGAAGGCACGCTCGGCTCTCCTATGGTAGTGTCTCTGTCGAATGTCATACTCAAAGCTGCTACAAGATCCTCCCCAAGTATGGGTGTGCCAGATTCTGGTGGCGGAAGGCTTGTGCCGATAGTAGTGATGCTCCCCTCCTCTGAGAATCGCTCACGCACTACCATCATCTCTCGCTGCAGCATCAATACACGCTCCTGTAGGTTGGAAGAATTTGCCTCAGACATGTGGAGGTGGCCCTCGTCTGCCTTGCGTAGCATATACTCTGCCTCACAAAAGGATGTTGCACATGCAGACTTCAGAACTCGCGAATACAGCTCTATCTGCATCTCTCCTGCTGAAGACGATGGAGCCGGTGCTGCTGCATCCTCCTAGGGGTCAACCAAACTCGCAATGTACTGAGACGCTAGAACATCGGATGCAGCTGCAGGTGTCGTTTCCACACCATAACTTGTGTCAATCATACGAGGAGTGAGCGGTCGCATGCCAAGAGAGAAGGAGAAAAAGGAGTTGTCAGAGTCCGTGGAGCATGTGCAAATGTCGTCCGTGCAGCGACTGCCACTCTCATAGTCGATGTGATCAGCAGGGATACAAACAGGTGAAAACGAGGGGGCAGAATTCAGCTCCTGCTGACCAGGTGACTCCATCTGTGTGTACAGATCTGCTCTAGTGTCCTCGACTACCGCCATAGTGGACACAAGTGTGCAGGAATCTGGCTCGACAATGCCCGTCAAGGCGACCAACAAGCGCAGCTAGCACTCATGCACTGTCTTGCCAGGAAGGCTGGTCGCTACCACCTGCTCGATGATGTAGTGAGAACCACCATCAGCCTCTGTCATGTATGTCGCTGCCCCATCGTGTGTATAGGAACCCAGAGACTGAGGGAACAAGGGTGACTCCTCATGCTGAAGCTGGTCATCAGGTAGCGCAAATGACACGGTGAAGCCTGCTGAGTCTGCTGCAGCACATGTCCCAATGACATCTCTCAGAACTGCTGCTCTCAATAATGCCTCAACCTCTAAAACACCGGCCGGCCGACTCTGCTCATGCACTACGACCGTTGTCGGGCTGGAGTGAGTCGCGTGCGCCAACGCCCCCAGAAATCCGTATGGGGCATCCTGATCCCCTCGGGACTCCTGTGCTGTTGACATGGTGTGCCCATTGCCATGAGTGCCGTTGAGTGTACCTCCTGGTTCGACCACTGAGAAGTGGTCGAACACCTGATCTGACTTTAGATTTGGATTCCTTGGATTTTTCCATGCAGGATCGAGCTTTGAATCACTCGATTTGAGTGAGTATTCAGAAAGTTAGCCTAGCCCGAACAACGGGTGTTGGGTGGGTGGAATCTGGTACCCGCCATGGGTGGCGGGATATTCCACCGCCAGGGATCCGAGTTCATTCCTAATGGCCTCCAAATGCACCCGGGGAATGAATGAGGTGACCATAACGACCTCCTTGACCAGGATGAACTTCTCCTTGACTTCTGGGCGAGGAAAGGCGCTTCGACGGGTCATCGTCGAAGTGCCTCCCGTTGCCTAGAGTGCAAGACCAGGTGGGCGGCTCCACCAAGGGTTGCTTCGACGGCCGTAGTAGGGGCTCTACTGCTCCGTTTTGGGCGTGCTTGGATGCGTTGGAAAGCTTAGATTACAGGCTATAATGATCTGATGTAATCTCACAATGCTAACTAACAAAAACGTGTTTCGATTCAGATCTACTGAATGCGACGTATTCTGCCTACTCACATCCGTGATCCTTGTGCTCCACACTCTTCACCATTGGTGTCCATTGGCTCCCCAAACCTTGGTAGCGTGAACCAGTGAGAACTTTTCATCCTTGAGGGTGCCTCCACACCCACTAGAGCCAACAAAGGGTTATGGGCCCAGCACGCTTCCGCTGCGCGTCATGGCACCGACCGAGCAAGATAGCATCGGCGTCTGCAAGTTCGACGGCCTTGGCTTCCACCTTTGGAGGTGGGAGTTTGAGGTCTTCCTCGATGACAAGGGCCTGCTTGAGCTGGTCAAGGGTGAAGAAACTGCCCCTCCGGATACCGCGACGCCGGAGGAAGTGGAAGCGTACAAGAAGCGCAACAAGAAGGCGCTTGCTTTGGTGGTGTATGTGCTTGCTCCGATGCAGCGCTCCCTCATCCAAGGATGCACGAAGGCCGCGGAGGCCTGGAAGAAACTCTGCACCATCTACCAGTCCACCAACCTTGCTAACCAGCTCTTCGTCTTCAAGAGGCTCGTCACCCTCCGAGCCAACGAAGGCGACGACATCATGGAGATCCTGCAGCAGATTGAGTCCCTCACTGCCGAGTGCGTAGCCACCGGATGGAAGGTCGACCCTCAGCTACAAGCCATGATCCTCCTCCTGGCCTTGCCGGACAGTTGGAGTCCCATGATCACCGTCGTAGGCGGCTGGTCTGCCGATGAGCTGAAGTACCCGAAGGTGGCTGAGTACGTCCGCAACGAATGGATACGGCGAGGTGGGAGAGAGAGTGGGGCGACATCAACTTCCGCCTATGCCGTCCGTCCTCAAGGTGGAGGGGGAGGCAAGAAGGGGAAGGGTGCCAACCAGGGCACGAAGAGAGGTGACAACAAAGGGGAGTGCTACAATTGTGGCAAACAGAGCCACTACGCACGTGATTGCCCCAACAAGAAGTCGGACCAGTCCAGGAAGGGCGGGAAGAAGGACACCCAAGCCATGATGGCCAAGGAGTCTACCGACTTGACAGATCCGGAAGTCACTTTGATCAACTCCGGATCAGGCCGCCACACACAATGCAACCGGGCGGCCTTCGTCACCTACGGCGCCACCGAGCGGCGCATGACAGTGGCCAACGGCAAAACGGAGCTGGCCGCGGGCGAAGGCAATGTACGCATCGAGTCGGTGGTGAACGGGAAAGTCATTCCGTGCACCATCTACGACGAACTCCACATGCCCAACTTTGGGGCAAACCTGCTGTCAGTGAGCCGCCTTACCAACAAGGGGCTCGAGGTGCTCTTCAACAAGAAGGAGGCCATCATCCGGAAGGAGGGGGAAGGCGAAGTAATTGCACGTGGCAAGAGGGAGGAGGATTTGTACCTTCTCCGTAACAAGGTTCTTGCCGATGCGGTGAGGACAGATGCCGCCAACCTCGCGACGAAGGATGAAGGGGACCTAGACCTATGGCATCGTCGCCTATGCCACATCGCTCCCTCAACGGTGAGGGACATGGTAAAGAAGGAAGTGGTGCGAGGTCTTGAGGTCAAGAGCCTCGACGCAGCCAAGGACGCCGTGTGTGAGCCATGCGTGGTCGGCAAAGCGACACGGCAGCCGTTTGCAGGAAAGGGGACGCGTGCATCGGCAAAGTTGGAGGTAGTGCACACCGATGTGTGTGGACCGTTCGAGCCCTCCATTGGTGGGGCTCGCTACTTTGTCACCTTCATTGACGACCACAGCCGCAAGCTCTACCTCTATATCATCAAGAGGAAGAGCGATGTCTTGTCCTGCATGCAGGAATTCGTGGCGGCTGTGGAGCGCCAAACGGAGTTGAAGGTGAAGGCGTTCCGAAGCGACAACGGCGGCGAGTACGAGGGCTGCTCGGCATGGATGAAGAGCAAGGGGATCGCGTTGCAGAAAACTACGCCACGCTCTCCGCAGCAGAATGGCGTCGCCGAGAGGGCGAACCGCACCATCCTCAACATGGTCCGGTCCATGTTGAGTGACGCCGGCCTCGCGCAGCGGTACTGGGGCGAGGCGGCATGGACAGCGGCGTACATCATGAACCTGATGCCGACGAAGCCGCTAAAAGACACGGAGTCCAAGGTGTGGAAGACGCCACAAGAAGTGTGGAGTGGGAGGAAGCCAACTGTGGCACACCTCCGCACGTTTGGTTGTGTTGCACATGCTGTTGTGCAGCCACGGGAGGGGCGGGGCAAGCTGGACCCGCGGACTCGCCGGTGCATCTTCGTCGGGTACGAGAGCGGGAGTAAGGCGTACCGACTCTTCGACCCACGGAGGCAGCAGATCGTGAAGAGTCACGACGTCACGTTTGACGAGGCCAGCCGTTGGACGGACAAGGACGCAGGTCTCTCTAAGCGTGGGGAGTGGCTGCCACTCCTTGAGGGGGAGACGCCGGAGGACACAAAAGAGGGTGACGTCCCATCGGCTCCAGCCGGCAAGAACCATCCGGGCGATGTGGGAGCGGCTGATTTGCATTCAGCCGAGTTGGACAATGAGTCCAAAGCACCGGTAGTAGTGGAGCTGAACGAAGATGTGGGGAGTGATCCCGCATCTCCACGGTCCCCGAGAGAGGGGGAGCAGGCCAATGGTGCGAGTGGCACCACGAGGGGGCAGCAGCAGCAGCAACAACAGCAGCAGCAGCAGCAGCCTCAACAGCAGCAGCCTCGGAGAAGCGGACGCGCAAGGAGGACGGCAAAGAGGTACGATGCCGCACAGGGCATCTGGACAGGGCTCGCTCGAGCGTTCTTTGTGCAAGAGGAGCCCGAGACCGTCAAGGAGGCGTTGCAGCGGAAGGATGGGGCTGAGTGGGAGGGAGCTATAAAATCTGAGCTCGCCTCCCATGAAGAGAACGGCACTTGGCAGCTGATTGACAGGCCGGAGGGTGCAATAATCATCGGCTCCAAGTGGATCTTCAAGAAGAAGCTCACCAAGGAGGGGAAGGTGGAGCGGTACAAGGCGCGGCTGGTCGCGAAGGGGTACGCCCAGCGAAAGGGTGAACACTACGATGAAACCTTCGCACCGGTGGCAAAGTTCGCCTCCATTCGCTCCATCCTCTCGGTGGCGGCGGTGCGCGACTACGAAGTCCACCAAATGGACGTGAAAACTGCGTTCCTCAACGGCGACCTGGAAAAGGAGGTCCTCATGGAGGTGCCGGAGGGGGTGGACGCGCCGCCGGGGAAGGTGTGCCGACTTCGCAAGGCGCTGTACGGGCTAAAGCAAGCGCCACTCATGTGGTACCTGAAAATGGACGGCTTCATGGCCGAGCTTGGCTTCAAGCGCTGCGAGGCGGATCACAGCGTGTACGTGCAGAAGCAGCCGGGATTGCACCAGATCGTGGCACTCTACGTGGACGATCTCATCCTTGTGTCGTCGGACATGGAGGAGTTGGTGAACCTGAAGCGACAGCTGGGCAATCGGTTCAAAATGACTGACATGGGCGAGCTCGAGTACTACCTCAGCGTCGCCATCAAGAGGGACCGCAAGGCACACACGCTTGAGATGGGGCAGGAAAAGTACGTGCAAGAGGTGCTCCGCCGCTACAACATGGAGGAGTGCAACCCCATCGGCACACCCATGACCACCACGTGTGAGCTGAGCTCGAGCATGGGCCCGAGCACGGACGAGGGGAAGGATGAGATGGCAGGTGTGCCATACCAGTCCGCAGTGGGAAGCATTATGTACGCCATGGTGGTGACGCGGCCCGACCTGGCCTTTGCGGAGGGCCAAGTGAGCCGCTACGTTGCTGACCCCGGGCCGCTGCATTGGCAGGCGGTGAAGCGGATCCTCCGCTATCTCAAGGCGACAAAACAGTCACGGCTCGTGTTTGGAGGGGGAGCACGTGACGACTCCCTCGAGTTGGTCGGCTACTCGGATGCCGACTGGGCTGGTGATGTGGATGACAGAAAATCAACGTCAAGGTACGTGTTTGTGCTTGGTGGTGCAGCAGTTTCATGGGCAAGCAGGAAGCAGGACTGCGTGGCGCTGTCCAGCACCGAAGCGGAGTACATCGCGCTCACGGAAGCCGCAAAGGAGGCGGTGTGGCTGAGGCGGCTGCTAAAGGAGATCGGCGTGCCGCAAAGGAAGCCGACGGTACTCAACGTTGACAACATGAGTGCCATCAGCCTGACCCAGAACCCAGTGCTGCACAGGAGGACCAAGCACATCGAGATCCGTCATCACTACGCGCGGGACTTGGTGGCGAAGGGAGATGCGGCTATTGTGCATTGTGGCACTAAGCGCATGCTCGCCGATGCCATGACCAAGGCACAGCCCAAGGACAGGCACGACGCNAGTGGTCGAACACCTGATCTGACTTTAGATTTGGATTCCTTGGATTTTTCCATGCAGGATCGAGCTTTGAATCGCTCGATTTGAGTGAGTATTCAGAAAGTTAGCCTAGCCCGAACAACGGGTGTTGGGTGGGTGGAATCTGGTACCCGCCATGGGTGGCGGGATATTCCACCGCCAGGGATCCGAGTTCATTCCTAATGGCCTCCAAATGCACCCGGGGAATGAATGAGGTGACCATAAGGACCTCCTTGACCAGGATGAACTTCTCCTTGACTTCTGGGCGAGGAAAGGCGCTTCGACGGGTCATCGTCGAAGCGCCTCCCGTTGCCTAGAGTGCAAGACCAGGTGGGCGGCTCCATCAAGGGTTGCTTCGACGGCCGTAGTAGGGGCTCTACTGCTCCGTTTTGGGCGTGCTTGGATGCGTTGGAAAGCTTAGATCACAAGCTATAAGGATCTGATGTAATCTCACAATGCTAAGTAACAAAAACGTGTTTCGATTCAGATCTACTGAATGCGACGTATTCTGCCCACTCACATCCGTGATCCTTGTGCTCCACACTCTTCACCATTGGTGTCCATTGGCTCCCCAAACCTTGGTAGCGTGAACCAGTGAGAGCTAGGCATCCTTGAGGGTGCCTCCACACCCACTAGAGCCAACATGTGCCACCGCCACACCGCTACCAGTCGGCGTCGCGAGTGGCACCACCCAGGCACACGGCACCTGCACTCCTCTTGATGGAACAAGCTGCTACAGAACATCCGGCTCCTGCCATGGCGTAGATTTCGAACTCGATGACATGCACATCCCAAGTACTCCAACATCCGTTAGACTGGTATGAATCTACTACACTCTCCCCCAAAAGTTCGGTAGACGCATCCCAGTCTGTACGGCACTCCTGTGCCACCGCCGGGCCCCCACCGGTCGGAGCCGCGAGTGGCACCACCCAGGGACGCCGTGCCTATGCTCCTCTTGATGTCACGTGCTGTTGTGGAAGATATGGATCCATCCAGGACGATGACAGGCAAGTCTCTGCCATGAATGCCATGTTGGGATCAGACTCCACGCCATGTGTTGTCACCGTATCGTGAGAGTCTGCCTGACGCTCGGGCACCACGGCCTTGCGCGAGTGCGGATCCTGTCGCTACGGTCACAACAGGCAATGCGCGGTGACCACACTCCCCCTCGACATGTACAACAACGGAAGCCGAGGAGGTGGAGGATGTATCCAAACCGGCGCGAGCATGGCGTTTGGAGTTCTGTCACCGACGCGATGGGGAAACACGACTCGAACGACTACATGAGGGCATGTCATGACAGGGTGGTGTCGTCGTAGCAAGAGCATGGAGGATCGAGGGGATGGTGGCAGCCTCGGACAGACCGGCAGGTGAAGTTGAAGGGACACCATCGAATGAGGACGAAAGAGAGGATGGAGATATGGTCGAAGAGGCCGTCAACAAACTGGTAACAGAAGCACGCTCAGTGACGACGAGGTCACAAAGCCGTTGCACCATCTGCCGCAGGCCGTGGATCTCGACGAATATGCTTGCCAAAGGTCCAGCTAGGGGATCTACCAACGCCGGAAGATCCGTATGCTTTGCAGGACGCAGGCTTGGACGAGGCTGAAGCCAAGGTGGATGCCAGCCGCGAGGGTACGTCCAGCAGCGACGCCAACCATGACGTCCACACCACAATAATAGCAAGCGAACGCGCAGGGTGCTTGCTCAAATTTGTGCGTACTCATCTCGTGCGCTGGACAATACATAGGTGCCGAGGGCACCTACTCCCAGTAGTAAACACCAAGCCGTGGGAGAGGATGAGGCCAGTAGGTACTGTCGCTCTTGGAGGTCTCGGCGTCGGGGTTAGCAAACGTGACCAGACGAGACAAGCTGCACTACCACAACACGCCCGAAGACTTGAGTTTGACAAGCTGCGGCTACTAATGTTGCTGCCACTAATAGAGCAAAGACTACTCCAAGAAGAGAAGGGATGGCGGCTGCAGGTATGGCTGATGCTCCAAGGGGTTGAAGACCCAGCCCTCATAAATGGAAAGACTCGAATGCGCCGTCGATCCTACAGAGAGGAGTGTGCGCACCAATCCACGGGTCCCAGGGATACGTCGGTCCAGGAGACGTCTCAAAACGGAGATCACCACCAACAACACAATCAGATGTCGGCAGGGAATGCGAAACAGGAAGCGTTCTAACAACCGCTTTGCACTAAGCAGTTGCCGCCATTGGACCGCCATATCCGCTGCTACTACGGAAGTTGTTGTTGCTGCTGAGGCTGGTACTACTATTGGTGGCGGTGAGATGCCGGGCTTATGCTTAGGCCCCGCACAACTGATTGAAACTGTCCTTCTCCTCTTCTTTCTCTTTTTTTAAACTCTCTCTTCTATCCCTCATCCCCGTGTTATTTTTCTTTTTTTTTCTCTTCACCACTCGCTCTCAGGTGCACCCCCTCCATATTTTTTTCTTCACTCGTACACCCTGTTCTCAATTGCCCCAAAGCTAGGACAATGAAGAAAATAGGGGGAGAGGGGGGGGTCACCAGCTTGTCCGGCCCTCCTTCCACTTCACTGCTCGCTCGCTCGCTTGCTGAGTAAGCGAGCGAGCGAGTGAGCGAGTGGCCGACGGAGGGGGGGAGGGGGTCCGCCCCTCTCCACCGTCCGCCCCTCTGTCGTTCGGCCGACGGGGCCGACGGGCCCCTCCAAGGGGCCCCTCGGAGGGGCTCGACGGGGCCCTCCGAGGGCCCCCTCAAGAAGAGGGGAAGGGGGCGAACGAAGCCGACGGAACCCATCGGAGAGGCCCCCCTGATGGGGGTCGAGGGGGTCCCTCCGAGGGGACGGTGGCCTTCAGAGGAGGGCTCCGAGGCCCTCCTGCAACAGCAGCTGCAGCGGCGAGTGCATCTGCTACGGTTGTTACTGTTGTTACTTCCGCCGCTGCCAATGCTGCTGATGCTGCTACTGTGCGCAGAAGCTGCTGTTGTTGCTTGATGCTGCCGCCGCTGCTGCTGCTGCTGCTTCCGCTGCTACTGTTGCTGCTACTAAACTGCGTAGTAGCTGCTGCTGCTGCTTGTTGTTGTCGCGGCTGCCGCTTGCTGCTGCCGCCATTGCTGCTTGCTACTGCCTGCTGCTGCTGCTGCCGCCACTGCTACAGTGGCTACTGTTGCTGCAGCTTTGTGAGGGTGTTGCAAATGCTAGTGTTGGCCGTTGTTGTTGCTGCTACCACAGCTGTTGCTGTTGCTGTGAGAAGCACCTCTGCCGCCACTGCTCTTGCTGCGTGGCACTACAGCTGCCGCAGTTGCCACGTCTGCTGCTGCTACTGTTGTTCTCACTGCAGTCCCTAATGCTACGGTGCGCGGCTCACCGCCCCTGTGGCGTTCACGTATAGTCGTTCCGTGCTCCCTCACACTGCTGCCGGCGTGGCGCCACGTAGCGCGTTCTCTTTGCGTTCCACCCACTACTGCTGCTTCTGCTGCTCACACGCCCCCCTATGCTTTGATGCCACATTGGAAATATTTTAGGGCATGCAGACCTATACAAAAACGAACATGAGCTCTGTGTGTGAGTGCGATGCAAGACGGCAAGAATTTGGCCAAGTCTGGAACGCTGTATATTAAAGAACAAGGAGAAAGTGCAAATGAGCCCCTAGTGGGCTTATGTAGGGGCACCTGCACCTAGCCGCACCGGGTCCTGTCACCCCCGCTAAACCCAAACAAGTCAGCATGGATAACACACTGTGTACACCACCATATCAATCAACGGTGGTCTCCTCGAGGCACCAGAACAGCTCTCCCAGTGCCCGGGTCTCGACCACCGAGAAAATACGAGCAGTGCTAAAAAATCTTGGAATCAGCGTCCAAATATCACGCACAGCTTTCCAAACATCGGAAGCACAAATATAACCACTGGGTCTCCTCGTTGCAGCGGTACATTCCACCGGGTGCGCGGATCTCAACTCACCGAGAAAACTCTCTTAGCTCCCGACAAGCCCACAGAGCTATCCGAACGTATCGACCGCGTCTCGCCGGCGCTGTCGTAGGTGCTGGAGAAGTCTCGGTGAAGTCCGGAAGCCCATCGTGTAATCACGCCCTCCTCTACCATGTACCGCCAACATGGGTATATGGATAATGCATCAGCGTCAGTCGTGACGGGTGGAAGCCACACAAACCAACATGAGGTGCAACCCCTTGCGCTTCGACGAATTTCAAGAAAACAGGATATTATTACCCGGTCGACGAAATTAAAGAGTCCTAAATTCATCAGTGATAAAACTACAAATATCAAAATCAGTAGGGTAGTTGTCTGATTCAGTGAAACAACTCCTATCAGATTTAGCGACTCGTCAACTTTCAAGAGCTATCCTCCATTTCAGGATCCGAAAAATGCTCGAGCCGCTAAATTCAATTGTGAGGGCTTTTCCTCTCTCTGGCAGCTCCTCGGCGCCTCCCGGCCCTGCACTTGGGCATGCGGAGGGGCAAGGTTTCAACACCTCCCATGGCACATCCTCACCATTCTCACATCTGACATGCTTGAAAACATGATTGCTGACTAGGACAGGGTTGCCATGTGTCAAAGTTCAACGCGAGGAAGCTTGAACACAACCCCTCACTTACATTGCTTACAATTACATCAACATCCTGTTATAGCGTTGCACTGTGCTTGCACTTGTGTCTGAAAAGGTTTTGCGCATCTTCATTGGCATATGGGTCGAAGCGGACGACATGAAGAAGAGGGTCAGCCCAGGAGAGAGAAGTAGCAAAGACTGAAATTTTATTTTTTTTTCTTCTTTTCTTCTTCAATTGCAATTGGTACTAAAACAGACACCTGAGTCAAGCCGGGAAAAGTGTCTCTCAACTCAATTGCTCTAGGATGCATGCTTGCGATGTGTATGTACACCATGGTTGGCAGAGCTACAATGGAGACAACAAATAGGTCATGGGTACTCGTACACAAACAAGGGCAAGACTGAGAGCATAGGTTGTGTTGTGTGGATCAATACACCCTCCCCGTAACCAAGTCATCAATGNTGAAAAGGTTTTGCGAATCTTCATTGGCATATGGGTCCAAGCGGACGACATGAAGAATAGGGTCAGCCCAGGAGAGAGAAGTAGCAAAGACTGAAAATTTAGTTTTTTTCTTCTTTTCTTCTTCAATTGCAATTGGTACTAAAACAGACACCTGAGTCAAGCCGGGAAAAGTGTCTCTCAACTCAATTGCTCTAGGATGCATGCTTGCGATGTGTATGTACACCATGGTTGGCAGAGCTACAATGGAGACAACAAATAGGTCATGGGTACTCGTACACAAACAAGGGCAAGACTGAGAGCATAGGTTGTGTTGTGTGGATCAATACACCCTCCCCGTAACCAAGTCATCAATGTCGCATGGTCAACCATGGGACATGGAAAAGCCTTCCAAAATCACAATGCCAGCTAATCACGGATTGGACGACACACCCCAAACGGTGCATCTGGCTCCCCATCTTGAATGGGGCGGAAGGCTTCCACACAGCATCAATACACGCTCCTGTAAGTCGGCAGAATCTGCCTCAGACATGTGGATGTGGCCCACGTCTTCCTCATGTAGCATAAACTTTGCCTCACAGGAGGATGCTGCACATGCAGACTTCAGAACTCGCGAGTACAGCTCTATCTGCATCTCTCCTGCTAAAGACGTTGGAGCCGGTGCTGTTGCATCCTCCTAGGGGTCAACCAAAATCGCAATGTGCTGAGACGCTAGAACATCGGATGCAGCTGCAGGTGTCGTTTCCACACCACAACTCGTGTCGGTCATACGAGGAGTGAGCGGTCGCATACCAAGAGGGAAGGAGAAAGAGGAGTCGTCAGAGTCCGTGGAGCATGTGGAAATGTCGTCCGTGCAGCGACTGCCACTCTCAGCGTCGATGTGATCAGCAGGGATACCAACAGGTGAAAACGAGGGGGCAGAACTCAGCTCCTACTGACCAGGTGACTACATCCGCGTGTACAGATCTGGTCCAGTGTCCTTGACTGCCGCCATAGTGGACACAGGTGTGCAGGAATCCGGCTTGACAATGCCCGTCAAGGCGACCAACAAGCGCAGCTGGCGCTCACGCACTGTCTCACCGGGAAGGCTGGTCACTACCACTTGCTCGATGATAGAGTGAGGACCACCATCTGACTCTGTCATCTATGTCGCTGCTCTATTGTCTGTACGAGAACCCAGAGACTCAGGGAACAAGGGTGACTCCTCACGCTGAAGCTGGTCATCAGGTAGCGCAAATGACACGGTGAATCCTGCTCAGTCTGCTGCAACACATGTCCCAGTGACATCTCTCAGAACTACTGCTCTCAAGAATGCCTCAACCTCTGAAAGACCAACCGGCCGACTCTGCTCATGCACTACGACCGTTCTCGGGCTGGAGTGAGTCGCGTGCGCCAACGCCCCCAGAAATCCGTATGGGGCATCCTGATCCGCACGGGACTCCTGTGCCGCCGCCAGGTCGCTACCGGTCGGCGTCGCGAGTCGAACCGCCCAGGCATGCGGCACCTGCACTCCTCTTGATCGAACCTGCTACTGTAGAACGTCCGGCTCCTGCCCTGGCGTAGATTTCGAACTCGATGACATGCACATCCCAAGTACTCCAACATCCGCCGGACAAGTATGAATCTGCTACACACTCTCCCCCAAAAGTCCGGTAGACGCATCTCGGTCTGTACGGGACTCCTGTGCCACCGCCGGGTCCCCACCAGTCGGAGGCGCGAGTGGCACCGCCCAAGGACGCCGTGCCTGTGCTCCTCCTGATGTCACCTGCTATTGTGGAAGATCTGGATCCAGCCAGGACGATGACAGGCAAGTCTCTGCCATGAACGCAATGTCGGGATCAGACTCCACGCCATGTGCTGTCACCGTATCGTCTGCGTCTGCCTGAGCTGACGCTCGGGCACCACGGCCTGGCGCGAGTGCGGATCCTGTAGCTACGGTAACAACAAGCAATGCGCGGTGACCACACCCCCCCTCCACATGTATAGCAACAGAAGTCGAGGAGGTGGAGGATGTATCCAAACTGGTGCGAGCATGGCATTCGGAGTGCTGCCGCCAACGCCATGGGGAAACATGACTTGAACGACTACCTGAGGGCATGTCATGGCAGGGTGGTGTCGTCGTAGCAAGAGCATGGAGGATCGAGGGGATGGTGGCAGCCTGGGACAGGCCTGCAGGTGAAGCTGAAGGGACACCATCGAATGAGGAAGAAAGAGAGGATGGAGATATGGTCGAAGAGGCTGTCGACAAACTAGTAGCAGAAGCACGCTCAGTGACGACGAGGTCACAAAGCCGTTGCACCATCTGCCGCAGGCCGTGGATCTCGATGAATATGCTCGCCAGAGGTCCAGCTAGGGAATCTACCAACGCCGGAAGATCCGTATGATGTGCAGGACACAGGATCGGACGAGGCTGAAGCCAAGGTGGATGCCAGCCGCGAGGGTACGTCCAGCAGCGACGCCAACCATGACGTCCACACCACAATAATAGCAAGCAAATGCGCAGGGCGCCTGCTCAAATTTCTGCATACTCATCTTGTGCGCTGGACAATACATAGGTGCCGAGGCCACCTACTCCCAATAGTAAACACCAAGCCGTGGGAGAGGATGAGGCCAGTAGGTACTGACGCTCTTGGAGGTCACGGCGTCGGGGTCAGCGAACGCGACCAGACGAGACAAGCTGCACTACCACAGCACGCCCGAAGACTTGATTCTGACGAGTTGCGGCTACTAATGTTGCTGCCACTAATGGAGCGAAGACTACTCCAAGAAGAGAAGGGGTGGCGCCTGCAGGTATGGCTGCGGCTCCAAGGGGTTGACGGCCCAGCCCTCAGAAATGGAAAGACTCGAATGCGCCGTCGATCCTACAGAGAGGAGTGTGCGCACCAATCCACGGGCCCCAGGGAGACGTTGGTCTAGGACACGTATCAAAGCGGAGATTGCCACCGACAACACAATCACATGTCGGCAGGGAATGCGAAACAGGAAGCGTTGTAACAACCGCTTTGCACTAAGCAGTTGCCGCCATTGGACCGCCACATCCGCTGCTACTACGGAAGTTGTTGTTGCTGCTGAGGCTGGTACTACTATTGGTGGTGAGGTGCCGGGCTTATGCTTAGGCCCCGCATAATTGATTGAAACTGTCTTTCCCCTCTTCTTTCTCTTTTTTTAAATTCTCTCTTCTATCCCTCACCCCCGTGTTATTTTTATTTATTTCTTTTCTCTTCACCACTCGCTCTCAGGTGCACCCCCTCCATGTATTTTTTTTTACTCGTACACCCTGTTCTCAATTGCCCCAAAGCTAGGGCAATGAAGAAAATAGGGGGAGAGGGGGGGGGGTCTCCGGCTTGTCCGGCCCTCCTTCCAGTTCACTGCTCGCTCGCTCGCTCGCTGAGTGAGCGAGCGAGCGAGCGAGTGAGCGAGTGGCCGACAGAGGGGGGGGGGTCCGTCCCTCTCAACCGTCCGCCCCTCCGTCATTCGGCCGACGGGACCGACGGGCCCCTCCNTTTTATTTATTTCTTTTCTCTTCACCACTCGCTCTCAGGTGCACCCCCTCCATATATTTTTTTTTACTCGTACACCCTGTTCTCAATTGCCCCAAAGCTAGGGCAATGAAGAAAATAGGGGGAGAGGGGGGGTCTCCGGCTTGTCCGGCCCTCCTTCCAGTTCACTGCTCGCTCGCTCGCTCGCTGAGTGAGCGAGCGAGCGAGCGAGTGAGCGAGTGGCCGACAGAGGGGGGGGGGTCCGTCCCTCTCAACCGTCCGCCCCTCCGTCATTCGGCCGACGGGACCGACGGGCCCCTCCGAGGGGCCCCTCGGAGGGGCTCGACGGGGCCCTCCGAGGGCCCCCTCGAGAAGAGGGGAAGGGGGCAAACGAAGCCGACGGGCCCCATCGGAGAGGCCCCCCTGATGGGGATCGAGGGGGTCCCTCCGAGGGGGCGGGGGCCCTCAGAGGAGGGCTCCGAGGCCCTCCTCGAATAGCAGCTGCAGCAGCGAGTGCATCTGCTGCGGTTGCTGTTGCTGCTGTTGCTTCCGCCGCTACCGATGTTGCTGCTGCTACTGTGCGCAGCAACTGCTGCTGTTGCTTGATGCTGCCGCCGCTGCTACTGCTGCTGCTTCCGCTACTACTGTTGTTGCTATTAAACTACACAGTAGCTGCTGCTGCCGCTTGCTGCTACCGCAGCTGCCGCTTGTTGCTGCCGTCGCTGCTGCTTGCTACTGCACGCTACTGTTGCTGCTGGCTCTACTACATTGGCTACTTCTACTACGGCTATGTGAGGCTGTTACGAATGCTAGTGTTGGCCGTTGCTGTTGCTGCTACCCCAGCTACTGCTGTTGCTGTAAGCGGCACCTCTGCCGCCACTGCTCCTGCTCCGTGGCACTGCAGCTGCCGCAGTTTCCATGTCTGCTGCTGCTACTGTTGTTGTCGCCACAGTCCCTAATGCTACGGTGCGTGGCTCACCGCCCCTGTGGCGTTCACGTGCAGTCGTTCCGCGCTCCCTCACACTGCTGTCGGCGTGGCGCCACCTAGCGTGTTCTCTTTGCGTTACGCCCACTACTGTTGCTTCTGCTGCTCACACGCCCCCCTGTGCTTTGATACCACATTGGAAATATTTTAGGGCATGCAGACCTATACAAAAACGAACATGAGCTCTGTGTGTGAGTGTGATGCAAGACAAAAAGAATTCGGCTAAGTCTGGAACACTGTATATTAAAGAACAAGGAGAAAGTGCAAATGAGCCCCTAGTGGGCTTATGAAGGGGCACCTGCACGTAGTCGCACCGGGCCCCGTCACCCCCGCTAAACCCAAACGAGTCAGCGCGGATAACACAATGCGTACTCCACGATAACAATCAATGGTGGTCTCCTTGAGGCACCGGAACAGCTCTCCCAATGCCCAGGTCTCGACCACCAAGAAAATACGAGCAGTGCTAAAAAATTTTGGAATGAGCGTCCAAACATCACGCACGGCTTTCCAAACATCGGAAGCACAAATACAACCACTGGGTCTCCTCGTCGCAGCGGTACAGTCCACCGGGTGCGCGGGTCTCAACCCACCGAGAAAACTCTCTCAGCTCCCGACAAGCACACAGGGCTGTCGGAACGCATCGACCGCGTCTCGTTGGCGCTGTCGTAGGTGCTGGAGAAGTCTCGGTGAAGTCCGGAGGCCCGTCGTGTCGTCACGCCCTCCTCTACCATGTACCGCCAACATGGGTATATGGATAATGCATCAGCGTCAGTCGTGACGGGTGGAAGCCACACAAACCAACATAAGGTGCAACCCCTTGCGCTTCGACGAATTTCAAGAAAACAGGATATAATTTCCCGGTCGACGAAATTAAAGAATCCTACATTCATCAGTGATAAAACTACAAACATCAAAGTCAGTAGGGTCGTTGTCTGATTCAGGTGAAACAACTCCCATCAGATTTAGCGACTCGTCAACTTTCAAGAGCTATCCTCCATTTCAGGATCCGAGCAATGCTCGAGCCGCTAAATCCAATTATGAGGGCTTTTCCTCTCTCTGGCAGCTCCTCAGCGCCTCCCGGCGCTGCACTTGGGCATGCGGAGGGGCAAGGTTTCAACACCTCCCATGGCAGATCCTCACCATTCTCACATCTGACATGCTTGAAAACATGATTGCTGACCAGGACATGTAGTTACTAGTGTGGCACTTTACTAGCCAGTGATGCGTGAGGCGGGTGACGGCAACGCATGAGAAGCGCCATGGATGCGGTAAGCTTTGCCTTAGAAAACTTTCCACACTTCACCAAGACAAGTGAGAGGAAGGGGAGAGAGCGAACCTAGAACCGGTGAGCGCTCACCCACTTCGAGCGATGAGCTCGAGTGGATGAGTGCTGCCACCCGGGGGTCGAGCCCGACCACTCGGAATTAACCGGTGGCGGCTTCTCACCGATGCACAGTCAGAACCGGCACGGTGGCCCCCTGAGGATCAGCACCCGGGAAATATGCAACTCCCCCTCCACATGCAAGGCAAGGCAATATGAAGCAGGGCACGGCAGTGAGAGTGTACGAGCCCAGGCATCTACCGCATCACTGAGAGTCATATAGGAAGTCAGAATGATTCATGCAATGGTCTTGGCGGTGCCAGAGGGTACTCCTGGGTCCAGCAGCAGAAGCAGCTTGATGGCGTCAGCGGCTCCAACCATGATAGCCACATTGGACGCTTTCCCAGGAGGAACCATTGTCATTTAATCTGTACAGAGTGTGCATAGTGTGAGAGGCAAGAGGGCACAGAGTTGTGAGTGGCCAACGAACTTCAACACTCCCCCATGACCCGCAGACAAGCAACCCACACACACATGAAAGAATCACACGAGATGATCACACGAGATGAGAAGAGTCAACAACACTGACTTTCAACCGGGATCGTGCTGACTGATGAGACCCACAGAGTGAACAGCACTTTTGAAGACATTGCGACTGAGGGCCTTGGTGAGAAAGTCAGCTCTCTGTGACCGTGTGTCCACCCATGCGATGCGAACGATGCCGGCGGCAATGCATTCACGAACAAAGTGGTGCTCAACATTGATGTGCTTGGTGCGTGAGTGGTGCATGCCGCTGTTTTCAGCAATGGCTTTTGTGCTTTGGTTGTCGCAGCGCAGAGTGATACAGCGGATGGGAACACGTAGTTGTTGCAGCAGACGACACAACCAGACAGCCTCACAAGTGCCTGCACCCAATGCTACATACTCAGCCTCAGCGGTGCTGCGTGCCACACATCCTTGCTTGCCACTCTTCCAGGAGACAGCAGTCCCTCCAACCAAAAACACGTACCCCGTGCGACTGCGAGCATGAGAATCATGCGCCCAGTCACTGTCTGTGAAGCCGTCGACTACCACGGAGGGCTGTGCACGAAAGCATAGTCCAACACGGGGGGTGGAGAGAACATACCGCACCACTCGCAATGCTACCTCGAGGTGGCGCTCGCGAGGGCACTGAGAGAACTGAGACAGGAAGTTCACGGCAAAGGCAACATCTGCACGGGTGGTAGTAGCAAGGTACATGAGAGAGCCAATGACACGCAGGTAGTCTGTGACATCAACCGGCTCCCCCAGGGTTGAGAGGTCCTGTGACTTGAGTAGGGACTGGCCAGCTGGAGTCATGGGTGTGGACGCTGTGGGGATAGAGACGAGGAGTGGTGTGAAGCGCTCCCCCAGACTGCGTATGTACGCAGCCTGATGCACATGCAATATGCGACGTGCACGGTTGCGCTCCAGCTCCATGCCTAGGAAGACACGAGCTGGGCCAAGATCCTTCATTTTGTATGCTGCTTGCAGCAAGGACTTGGCGGCTTTCACCGCTGCAGCATCGGGAGAGGCAATTAGGAGGTCATCCACGTAGACGAGAATGGCTACAAGCGGTTTGGTGGGGGGTCCAAGAAACAGTGCCGGGTCAACGACACTTCGTTTGTAGCCACCTTTCTCAAGGGTGGCGGTGATCTCCTGGTTCCAGCACCGTGGCGACTGTTTGAGGCCATGGAGGGCCTTGCGCAAGCGCCAAACCCGATTGGTTCCATCAGAGAACCCGGGTGGTTGTACCATGTAGATCTCTTCATCCAACCTGCCATGCAGGAAGGCATTGTTGACGTCCATCTGCTCGAGCTCCCAGTCATGTTGAGCAACTAGACTGAGTAGAGCCCTGGCTGTGGTATATCGACCGACGGGGACGAAGGTCTCATCAAAATCAACACCAGGAATCTGAGAAAATCCCTTGGCAGTAAGACGAGCCTTGTACCGCTCCACCGTGTTGTCAGGGTTCAGCTTCCGACGATACACCCACTTGGCAGCGACAGCTTTGCGACCCGGTGGGAGGTCAACGAGCTCATAGACACCGTGCTCAGACAGTGCATCGAGCTCGGCCTTCATGGCCTTCTCCCACAACGAAGAGTCCGAGGCAGTGCGGGCTGCCTGGACAGTCAGTGGTTCTGGAGGAAGAGGAGAGAGACCAGCAGCAGCAAAGCACGAGGCAACATAGCCTGCAACGGAGGACGATAAGGCAGAGTGGAACTCTTGTTCGATAAGAGAGTAGCCAAGTGCGGTGCTGGGATGAACGACAGACGCAGATGCGGACAGGCCCGAGGTGGTGAGACCAAGGGCGCGAAGACCAGGGTCACCGGAAACGACAGGCTGAGTCTGGGAGGGAAGAGCCCTGAGACGCCCTCCGCGCGTGTAGGGTGAGACCGGAGGGATGGAAGGAGCACACGCAGAGGCAGGGGGAGTCATAGAACGAGGTGGCGAGGAGACACGCGCTGGCTCAACAGGAACAGGCGATGAGGCGGCACCAAGTGGGAAGGTAGAGGACGATGCTGCGGGAGAGGCAGCGGTGGGAAAGCCAGGAGAGGCAGCAGTGGGGATGCCAGGGACTGGACTGGGAGAGGACACCGGGACAGTGGAGGAGGGAGACACAGGAGAGGGGGACCCAGGCAAGGGAGTGCTCTGCTCAGGAGAAGAGGAGGCAGTGGGGTCCGAGGGACGCACTGAGGGGAGTCCAGCAGGCCCGCTAGAGGGCAGACTGCTAGGCCCACCAGAGGGCAGAGAACCACCCCCACCCCGAACAGACGGAGAGAGGGACCCACCAAAGCGGGATGCGTCACGCTCAAATAGGTGCTCAAAAAATAGGGCGTCACGAGACTCGATGACGCGACAACGGGAAGGATCCCAGAATCGCCACGCCTTCGAGAAGGGGGAGATACCAAGGAAGATGCACAACCGACCACGTGGGGACAGTTTGCCGTCACGTTGATCAGTAGGCACCCAGACTGAGGCAAGACAGCCCCACACACGGGCAAGGCGAAGATCTGCACGCTGACCAGTCCATCGTTCAAAAGGAGTGACAATGTGAGGAAGAGGGCCATGAGGGACGCGGTTCCAGACCCAAGTCATGTAGGACATGGCTTCAAAAGCAAAGAGTGGGGACTGACCAGACGCAGAGAGCAAGGAGCGAACCCCATCAGCAAGAGTGCGGTTCCAGTGTTCAGACACGCCATTTTGCTGGGGGGTGTAAGGAGCAGAGGACTCAAGGCGGACACCACGGGATTCAAGGAAGCGGGACGTTGGACCAAAGAACTCACCACCACAGTCACTGCGAAACACGCGCAGGGACCGGAGACAAGCCCGCTCGGCCTGGGGAAGCCAGGACTCAATGACGTCAGTGACCTCACTTTTGTGTCGCAGGGCAAACACCCAACGGTAGCGAGAAAAGTCATCTGTGAGACACAGGACGTAACGACCAAGGCCCCCAAGGAATTCATGTGGCAATGGGCCCATGACATCAGCATGGACCAGGTCAAGGGGATGAGAGGTAGTGGACTCAGACGTGGAGAAGGGTGAACGATGCATTTTGCTGCTGGCACAGTCCAGGCAGGTCGAAGAGCAGGGTGGAGAGAAGGTGGCAGGGTCAAGGCCATGGGCAGGCTGGAGGCGCAGGAGGCGCTGAATGGCAGCAGTGTGAATGTGACAGAGGCGGCGATGCAGGAGTTCAGCATGAGCTGGGGACAGTGAAGGGGCAACATGCACGAATGCAGACGCAGCGGAAGACGGTGAGAACGTGAGCGGCACACGAAACAGGCGATCACAGCGCACACCACGAAGAACGACATGGCCAGAGGAACGAAGAGAGATAGAGGCAAGGCCGCGGCTGGACGAGAAGTCCATGCCCTGGTCGTCAAGGGTGGTGACAGAGAGCAGACTGACTTCAAGGTCAGGGACGTACAGAACATCGGGAAGGTAGACTGTGCCACCAGGCCCAACAAAACGAACAACACCAACACCTTGGACAGGAAGAAGTTGGCCGGAGCCAGTGCGTACAGAACGGACAGACTGAACGGGCCCAAGGGACACAAAGTGAGAACGACAGGAGGTCATATGATGAGTGGCTCCAGAGTCAATAATCCATAGGCCAGGAGAAGCACGTGTGGAGGGGAGAGCCAAACAGACAGCCACGGTGCCACGTGCAGAGGACGACGAGCAATGACCAAGACGAGAAGGTAACGTGTGTGACTGCCAATCCTCAATCCATGCACGATCAGCAGGCAGGTCCCCCTGAACAGCCCCAGAGGATGAGCCACGAAGAGTGGCGTCGGACTCACAGACAGAAACACGGCCACTCACACTCTCACCTCCCTGAGAGCGAAGATGAAGAAGCTCGGCAAGTCGTCGCTCCAGGGCGCGCTCCTCGTCCCGGCGATCAGAGCGCTCGGAGGAGCGGTCAGAGGAGCGGTCTGATGAGCGGTCGGAGTAGTGACCATCGTCCCGTCCCCAATGAGGGGTTGAATAGTGTGAGGATGGGGGGCCGTAGTGGGTAGGGCCAGATGGTGGAGGGACCCACCCCCAAGTGGTAGGAGATGGCGGTGGCGGTTGGAGAGGAGCGAGTGTAGTGGCCAGGGCTGAGGAAGAGGAGGAAGATGAAATAGTCATGGCCGCTGCGGCTGATGAGGCTGTGACGCCGGTGCGTGCCCAGTAAGCACGCATGGATGATGCAAGCCGCGCATCGTCACGTGGAGCGGGACACTTGGGCGCTGAGCGGCCAGTCGCGCCACAGTTCCAGCAGGTAACGTCTGCGACAGAGGTGACAGAGCCTCTGCCCCCACGACCACCCCCACGCCCTTTACTTTGTCGGCCCCCGCCACGGCCGGGGCCGGAGCCACTGTTCCCTCCACGGTTGGAGGCTTGCGTGGAGTGTACTGCAGCCACGGAAGAGGAAGTGGTGGAGGACGCTGCAGTAGAGGAGGATGGTGAGGAGGTGGTGATAGCTGCAATGGTCGCACGATGCATGCGTTTGTTCTGAAGGGCATTCCACCAGTCGGTGAGACGTGCAGCAGTGAAGTCAAAGAGAGGGCCAATGCCTGGTGGGGCATCAGCAGGGATGGGAGACGATGCAAGGCGCTCAAGCTCAGCCTGAGACACGTGGAGATAGAGATCGGATAGTTCAGGAATGAGGCCAGCAACAATAGAAAGACAGGCCGAGAGTGGGCCTGGTGCAGCCTTCCCAAGGTCGCGTAGGAGCCGCAAGCTGCGGGTCCAGTATTCATCTGCTGTCTCATCCGCTCGCATCTGCAGTGTGTTGAACTGAACAGTGAGAGCGCTTTGGGCGGCATGCCCAGTTACTGTCTTGCGGCGACGGATGAGTGCATAGGCACCGACTGGATCTGCACTTGTGCCTCGGATAGGGTCGGCATTGTACGTGCCGATGTCGTCCAGAAGGCTTTCCGGTCCGGCGTTGATGAGCGCCCGAACAGCACGGGCGACCTCCACCGGCTGCGGCACAAAAGGTGCCTTGGCTGGAGAGTAGTACTCCCACAAAAGCTCACCTTGGGCCCACGCACTGAAGCGTGTTTCCCAAGAGGTGAAGGTGAGCTTCGTGGTGAATTGAGGTGGTGGCGTCTCGAAGTCTTTCTGGCGCGCTGGTGGGAGAGACCGAACTGAGGCCCCCCCAGCTGAAACAGTAGGGTAGGAGGCGTTGGCAACGCCACCAGCAGGCGGAACAGATGAGTCTGTGGACCCTGATTGGTCTGTAGTAAGAGCTGCAGCAAACGCTGGTACAGCACGGGGACGTTCTATGACCAATGCAGCTACTGTGGCAGCTAACTCCTGTTGTGCGTCACGCTCACGATCAAGCTCATCATGTGCCTTTCGGCGCTCGGCCTGTGCTTCACTAAGGGCGGCCTGCAGAGCCTCTAGCTTATCCTCTGGGCCAGGCATGATGAGAGGATGAAGAAGTGCTAAAAAGGATGACACCACAGGTAGGGAGCATGAAGCAGTAGCCTAAAGGAAAAAGGAGGATCTCACCGAGCTAGTGACGAGGCAGCAGAGTGAAGAGGGGAGCCACCACTGCTGCGGCCGAGGAGAAGAGGACCGCCACCCACCCAGCCGCTGCTACAGTCAGGCACAGAAGACCGGTGACGGAGGCTCCTGCCACGGCCGCCGATGCAGAGGCGATAAGCACCCCTGTGGTGACGTGAGAGTTGAGCTCACGTGGAGCTCCAGTAGGCGTCAGCTGCCCGCCCCACGGCTGTCTGAGTGGGAGCCCTGCAAGCACGGGCTGT
>SZWC01001621.1:75031-85634 GCA_023375785.1 Penium margaritaceum | reverse complement strand
ATCTATATCTATATCTATATCTATATCTATATCTATATCTATCATTATATCTATATATCTATATCTATATCTATATCTATATCTATATCCATATCTATATCTATATCTATATCTATATCTATATCTATATCTATATCTATCATTATATCTATATATCTATATCTATATCTATATCTATATCTATATCTATATATATCTATATCTATATCTATATTTACATCTATATCTATATCAATATTTATATCTTTATTTACCTCCATATCTATATATATCTATATCTCTATCTATATCTATATTTATATTTATATTTATATTTATATTTATATCTATATCTATATCTTTGATATATAGGTATATCTATTTCTATATATATATCTATATCTATGTTTATATTTATATTTGTATCTATATTAATATCTATATCTATATGCATACCATATATAACCATACCTATATGGATATATACATCTATATGTGCATATATTTTTGGTTATATCTATATCCAATTCCATATTTTTATTTTTATTAAGATCTATATCTATATGCATACCATATATAACCATACCTATATGGATATATACATCTATATGTGCATATATTTTTGGTTATATCTATATCCAATTCCATATTTTTATTTTTATTAAGATCTATATCTATATGTATATAAAATTTCGAAAAATACATCTTCATTTTGATGCATGTACAGAAAAATATGAGTATACATATAATTATGAAGTTATCTTCATTTTTTGAAATATATCCATATTTGTTTCTTTACTCATATACATTTTTAATACGAATTCTTACCAATTCATTCCCTATTAGGTACGAAGATGTTTTTATTTCAATAAATTCGTACTGGAATAATTCTTATCTTATATTTTCATGAAAATGAAGAAATGTTTTCAAAAGAATCCATGTAATTTTGTCTTCTATTGATTTGTTTCACCGTACTTTTCTTTGATTCTAAGGTTTTATTTCGTATGTCAATCGTTCCTTGTTTAAGTTAAATTGTTATATGTGTTCTCTTGATTTCGTCCGATTCGTGTCAGAAAATGATGAAGGTGCGTCCATTTATCTGCTCTCTGGATTTTATATGCACAGTTCTCACCTTTTGACCCATTGTTCATTCTTTTTGTCGTTTCAACTTATTGCCCTGCAGAAGGTTGTGAGTATATTTTCCCAGACACTTGCGTGGTTTACCCATGGCTTCTTAGATGATCGATGTTCGGATGTGCTGGCGGCTTTGCCATTTGTTTTCGTATGCGAACTTCTTTCCTCCGTATAGTTGGATTGTGAAACGGTTCCGAACCTGTAGAAAATGTTGTGTATTCTCCTACTCGCAACTTATGCACACGTTCTTCATGATTTCCCTTCTGAAGACGTCATGTACGCGCGCGGGCCCTTAGTCTCCAGCGCGGAGAAGTTACCGCTTGCTGCTGATTTACTACGCGTATAGGACGTTCTATTCGCTAGCGCGCGTGTATGCACACATGTTCCTGTTGCCGCGCGTGGATTAAGTCTTCACTGCATTCGTGGAGATCGTTACTGCCCAAATTTTGAAAACCATTTCGAAGAAAAACAAGCGGTTGTTGCCTTTGGGTGGTGTGGAGTACGGATTTAAGGGTCGCATTCAGCCAAAAGGGGTTGGGGTTCCATATATGATTTTTACAAGGGACTATTGAAAATGCGCGGAAGACGCGACTGGGGTGGCTGGAGTGTCGCCGAGGAACATCCTGCAGCACGGTCGAAGGCTGCAAGGTTAAGGCACCCATCAGACCATGGTGAACACGCTTCTGCGACTTTCACCTTCTTGGGGCTACTAAGAAGAATCACTCTCCATTTCCTCATGCCAAGAAGAACACGGGTGGTTCACGGGTAGAAGGTGCTAAAAATAATAGGAATAAAAGGAATACAAATTTGATGATATTTAATTTATATAATACTTATAATTCAATGAAAGAGTCCAGAATAATGAACGGATAAATACGATAGCAAACAAAAAGAATGAGAGATACATGGGGTCTTGGACACTCATGTGAAGAAATTTTTACAAGTAAATATCCCAAAAATATCCTTATAGAGTCTCTTTCAAGTATTCCTTAGGTTTTGAGAAACATCGAGGCACGTATATATAAAATTCCACCAACCTTGAAAAGTTCACCGAATAATTTCGAAACATCGATTCTGTCAAGAAATCTGGAACACTGATGGGTGAAAGCACACTTGGACACAAGATTTAGCACACACGATTAGTTAGCATATACATATACACATACATCACATGGAGAAGTATGTACAAAGATCTGATCCACACAGCTCACTCACGCTAAGTCTGGAAACCAGACGCGTAGTAGTAGTAGGAGTTGTAGTTGTACAAGCTGAGTAGCGCACCAAGTGCTTGAGACAGGACTTGGGTGTAGCTTGAACCACAGGGCGTCCACCCTGGATGCCTTCTCACTGAGGAACCTCAGTGAAGATGTATGCTGTACACTGTACAAGGTCCAAGTGCTGGAGGCAGCACTTGGAGGTCTGGAGCTGGGAGAGTGTCTGAAGGACGGCTGCTTGGGTTGACAACTGAAGGCATAATCACTGAGTGTCTTGATGGTCCTTTAAGTAGTCTTGAGGTAGGTCCCACTTTGGATGCTCCTGGCTGGGAGGTTTACAGGGAGTTGCACAACCCCTTGGGGTGGTTACATAACCACCTGGGTGGTTACATAACCTCCTGGGTGGTTGCATAACTACCTGGGTAGTTGCACAAACCTCCAAGGCAGGTGAAGGGCATCGGGAAGATGAAGGGTCACCAGGGAGCTGAAGGGTCACTGGCAGCTAAAGGGTCACAGGCTGCCAGTGAGTAGTGCTTACTTCTCTCCAGTGAGGACATGAGCTCCACACCTCAGAAAACTTCCCTGTAGGATTTGGAGGCCTTTTTAAGGAGAACCCGGCCGCTGAGACTGGTAAATCTCAATACCCCCCCTCAGTCGAAGATGGTCTGGAAGGTCAGAGGCGGAGAAAATCGAGGATCTTCATTCTCGGTGAGGGAGAAGAGGTTGTTTGTGTGGAGGTTGTTGTGGGAAGACGAGATGGAGGAGGTGAGGAGAGTTGGTCGGGAGGACGAGAGGATGCGGTCCAGAACGCCTTGATCGGACATGGAGGAGGGCTGTCCCACTCGACAAATACTCCGGAAGAGGTGGAGTTGGGGCTGTGTGGGTCTTTGGCATACGAAAGGTCGTTTCTGGAAGTGGCGGGTAAATTTGAAGTTGCTCCAGAAAACGGGGCATGATTGGTGCCGAAACTCAGATGACGCGTAGCACGTGCTGAGGGCTGCGAAATCGGGGCCTCGCGGTGTCCAGCGATGTGCGCTCGATGCTGCGAAGCGAGTAGGGAGGACAGAACAGGTCCTTCCCCCCCCCCTCGCTTCGCAGTTCGAGCGGATACTGCGATCCTCGCAGTATCCGTTGGAACTGCGAGTTTCGCAGTTTCCTCGGAAGCTGCGAGGGGGGTCGCGCGATGGTCGAGCGTCGACGCGACCATCGGCGAGCCATCCGGCGGTCGCGAGCCACCCGCCGGTCGACCGGGGCCGTCGATCGCGGGCAGGCGAGCTGGCGAGCGGTCGCTCGCGGCCGTCGGATGCTTCGCCGGTAATCGAGGGTGGATTGTGCGATTCGCCCCGCCGGTTGGAGAATCCTGGATCGTGTCAGGAGCGAATTTTATGATTTTTCCGGACTCGTTCGTTGGTGAAGTTGTCAGAAACGCCCCAAGCGGTTTCTCTGAAGCTGAAACGTCGCCAGTAAGGTGGAAAACTGCCTCAAGCGGTTTTTCTGGCTGCATTTTGGCTGGAGGCAGCTGGGGGTTGGTGGTAACCTCCAAAACAGCGACGATAGGAGTGCCCCTTTCGACTTGTGATGCTCCAGGAGGCTCAGTAGGAGATCCCGACTCCACCATAAATGCCAGGAATTTTGGCTCAGCTGTCTTGCCTCCCCAGAACACCATTTTCAGCTGTGATATCCACTTTTGCAGGTTGAACTCCCACGGTGAGGTTTTTTGGCGCTGAGGTTGTGTGACAATGGGGCGCCCAATATTCTTCGAGGATGAGGTGGGCGATTCCAATGATGAAGGACGTCGTGTTCGCACACGACTCGAGATCCCAAATGTGGAGGAGGCAATGCGCTCGCGAGCTCGCCCAATGTATGTGTTCGGGATCCCAAACGCAGCGTACGGGCCGTTGCGGGCGTATATGAACAGCGCAGTGGAGGTGAGTGGTCCTTCTCCATGAAGCCCGCTTTGCCGGATGCAGAGAGCGTGCTTTTCTTTGTTGACGCTTTTTGTGAGAAAATCTGCGACTTGCTCTTCTCTGCGAATGAAGAGAAGATTGACGGTGCCGTCGAGGACTTTGGAACGGATCCAGTGTCCCTTGATGCTGATGTGTTTGGTGAGGCCGTTGAACTGTGTTGAGTTGGTGAGGCTGATTGTAGACTGGTTGTCCACGAACAGGGGCGTAGGTCCCTTTTGCGGAAAACCAACCTCTTCGAGGAGGTTTCGCAGATAGGTGATTTCTTGCGTCGCTTTTGTGGCGGCCACATACTCTGCCTCGGTGCTGCTTAGTGTGACATGGGTTGTTTCTTGCTGGACCAAGAGATAGCCGCGCCTCCGAGTAGGCAAATGTAGCCTGTAATGCTGCAGCGATCGTCAGGCTGTCCGCCGAAGTCGGCGTCACTGTAGCACTGTAGCTGTAGAGAAGTGTCGGTGCCGTAAACGAGCTGCAACGTAGAAGTTGCTTTGAAGTACCGCAGCGCACGAGTCAGCTCCTTGCACGTTCTTTGGGGACGAGTCTTGCTGTAGGAGGCCAGACGACCGACTGCGAACTGTAGATCGGGTCGAGTACAGCTTGTTGCGTGCATGAGGGATCCGACGCGCGAGAGATAGGCTGTTTCATCCAGAGGACCTTGATCACTTTGCTGTGGTGGAAGTGGTTGGAGTGACAGTGGAGTGTCGTAGAAGTTGTCAGCGATGTTGAAACGTTTCACAATTTTCTCGACGTACGTCTGCTGCCCGAGACTGATGGTACGTGCCTCGCGGTTGCGACCGATGTTCATGCCGAGGTAGAAGCTCACGTCTGGCATGATTTTGATGTTGACTGCTGCTGCCATTGCCTTTGCAGTTGCTGTTGTAAGGTCTTTGCTGCGACCGATGATGAGGATGTCGTCGACGTAGACGAGGGCATAGCAGTCTGGTGATGATGTCGATGGATCTTGATGTAGAAAGAGACAGTCGTCATAGGATGATGCTGTGAAGTTGAGGTTGTCGAGGATGTTTCGAAGTTTTTGGTACCAGAGGAGGGGACTTTGTTTCAGCCCGTAGAGACTTTTGACGAGCTTGCAAACTCGCGTAGTGCCATCATCATATCCCTATGGCTGCTTCATGTAAATTGTTGTGTCCATTTCGCCGTTGAGAAACGCGTTGTTGACGTCGAGCTGCAGAATCTCCCAATCATTGACTGCTGCGAGGGAGAGCATCATTTGCGCTGTTGTGTAACGGCTCACTGGAGCGTAGGTGTCAAAGAAATCCTTCCCGGGTATCTGCGTGAAGCCTTTTGCGACGAGACGAGCTTTGAACTTGTCAAGGCTGCCGTCTGCTTTGGTCTTCACACGAAAGACCCATTTTACTCCAACAGTTCGCTGCCCTGGAGGAAGTTCGACGAGTTCCCACGTTCCCTGGGTGATAAGACTGTTATACTCAGCGTCAAGTGCCTGCCTCCAACTTGATGCGTGGGGGCCGGACAGGGCTTTAGTGATGTTGGAAGGTTCTGGCGGTAGGTTGTTGGATGTTGTCAGAGCGGCGAGAGTGTTGGTAAGGAAACATGCGTGAAAAGTGCCTCCCTCTTGATGAATGGTACAGGCCGTAAGAGATGTTGTTGGTGCTGTTATGTCGATGTCTCCGAGTTGTTGCTGCAGGAGGTTCTGGAAGTACCCGAGCTCCGAATTGTGCTGGATGGTGGAGGATTCTCGGAGCCCCCTCCCATTGCTCCGATTCTTGGCCTCCTCGAGCAGAGGAGCCTCTACTCGCTGGTCTCTTTCATCAGGCTGTTTGTTGAGTGTGAGGCGATGGCTGTCATCGTGCATCGCGATGGTTTCTGTCGCCTTCACTTCCTTATCATGCGACTGCTGCAGCTCCGTCTCGGTGAGTTCTTGCTTCTCCATTTCCGCCAGGAACTGCTGTTTGTGCTGAGCGGTTGTCTCTGACGTCCCCGCTTTTGTCTCTGTCCATGTCTTGTAAGTGAGGTTCTCGTAGAAGATGGCATCGCGACTGCTGATGCAGCGGCGGGTTGTGATGTCGTAGAAGACCCATGCCTTTTGCGTTTCACTTTGACCGATGTAGATCCCCCATGCAGCCTAGTTGTCAAGCTTACGTCGCCGTTCTTTAGAGACATGGTAGAGTGCCATGCAGCCAAACGTATGGAGGCTGCTGATGTCAGGCCTTTTGTTATGCCATGCTGCATATGGCATTGTTGTTGTGGGGAGACTCGCTGTTGGTAGTCGATTTTTGATCCACGTTGCTTGTTGGAGTGCTGCTGGCCACCACGAATCTTGAAGCTGTGCTGAGAGTAGCATGGCTTTCAGCATCTCCTCGAGGGTACGATTGTAGCGTTCTGCCACTCCGTTCTGCTGCGGAGTATGGGGTGTCGATTTTTGTTGTTTGATACCTTGTTCCTTGAGTAGAGCGACAAAGTCGTTGCTGGTGAACTCGCCGGCGTTGTCTGAGCGAAGAATCTGGAGCTTGGTCATGGCTTCGCGTTCCACTTGTGGGAACCACTCACGGAAGGTTTCAAGGAACGCATCGCGGCTGATGAGAGGATATGTCCACATGTACTTGGTGGCATCATCGACGAAGACCACAAAGTACTTGTGTCCAGATGAGGATTTGGCGAAGGGTCCGCAGATCTCCATGTGGACCAAGTGTAGCTTGTCTGAGATATCTGTTTTTGTTGTTGGAGGAAAGGATTGGCGTGCCAGCTTTGACTTGACACAAGGTTCAGAGGGGTGACCTTGATCATCCTTGACGATGGTGAGGCCATCGACGAGTTTGTTCGAGAGAAGTAGTTGGAGCTGGTGATCGTTGACATGTCCAAGGCGAAGATGCCAGCGTTCTGGTGTCGCCAACTTTTGCGGTGAGAGGCTGACAACTGCTGCGATTGTCTGTTGGAGCCGACGAGGGTAAAGCTGAAGTCTAATCATGCCGTTGCTTTGCAATTCTCCTTTTGCAATGAGCTCTCCTGTGACCGTACTGACGAAGAGCTCCATGTCTTTTGTGGTGAAGCGTAGTCCTTTCATCATCAGCTTGCCCATGGAGATGAGGTTCGCAGAGATGCCAGGGACGTAGAGTACATCACTGATGGTGAAGTCGATGTTGTTGTGTGCACGAGCTTTGAGATCGCCGATGCCGTTGATAGGCAGTTCCGCCATGTTCCCCACCATCACCGTAGAAATTTTTGGGTACGGCCTGAGGTTGTGTAGGGTACTGGCGTCGTAGGTGATGTGTTCGTTGCTTCCACTGTCCAAGTAGAAGATATCCGGGTGCCGTAGAAGCTGCTTCTTTTCAGCTGCAGAAAGGTTTACGTAGCAGGAGAAACCATACTTCTGTCCCACTGCATCTGCTTCCTCCTTGGTGTTGTTGGGATTGTCTTCATCCTTCTGCTTCTCCGTCAGCTGCTCGTCCTTGCTTATGACTTGGAGAGCTTGTTGTTGTTTGATCGGTGCCCCTTGTTGACGCGGTATAGGCCTTGATGGTTTGATGCCTTCTCTTTCCTGCTGATGTCGTTGTCGCATCCAGCAATGTTTCTCAATGTGTCCTTTTCTGCTGCAATATCGGCACGTGATTGCAGGACGTTGTCCGGAGTTTTGGGGGCCGGAGATGAGGGATGCAGTGTTTGGCGACGTTCGCTGGGGAATTGATGATGACATCCTTCTCTGGCTTGGGGTGGATGATCGTGAAAATGATGGTGACGAGCTTTCAGCGGAGTACGAATTGTCCTTCATCTGTGAGGACATCCTGGAGTCACGGTGAGCAAGGTTGACGAGTGCTTGCTCATGGTGTTGTTCCAGCTGCTTGTCACGTTGTTCTTGAAGTAGCATCGTGCAGACGAAGTTTTCGCTGAGGAGGTGAGGCTGTGTATAACGGAGTATGCGCTTCACATCTCTCCATTCGTCGCCAAGGCCATTCATGATGTAGGATACGAAGAGGGCTTCTGGAAGCGGTGAGTCTGTGACAGCGAGCTGGTCGCGGATATCTTTTGCTCTGTTGATGTAGAGTTCGACGTTGCCATTGAACTGGCTCGTATGGATGTGAGAGATTTCTGTAAGGAGGTAAGATTTCTGGGTGGAGTCGTTGGCTTGGTACTGCTGCTTGAGGTACTGCCATGCTGAGTAGGTAGGTTCGGTCGTGTCTTTGTACATGCGGAGAGCTTGTTGGATGCGTGGTACCACGCTTTTGAGGAGGACTGAGTATGCCATGAAGCTGTAGTAGTTGAACTGTTCGAGGAAATCTGGTGGGCTGCCGGGAGCTGGGGATCTGCACTGTCCGTTGAAGAACTGCCACAGCTTGTGTGGTCGGGTTGCTGCTTCAAAGTTGAATGCCCAGTGGGAGAAGTCTTCACCGTTGAACTTCTCTGTGCTGATTTTGTCTGCTTGCAGGGTGTTGGAGATGGCTGGCATGCTCACCAGGTCTGGTGAATAGGGAGCCGGAGGCAAGAGTTGTATTCCTCCGGCAGGTGAAAACGGATTGCGTGCTGCAGGATGGGCTGCTACAGGATGAGCTGCTGCAGGATGGGCCGCTGGAACAGGATTGGGGTTTACTGGAGCTGCTGCGTGTGCAAACTGCTGCATCAAGTTATTGATGCGAGTCTGAGCCTCTTCTTGTAGCTGAGAGACCATCTGCTGTGCTTGTTGCCTGGTTGCTGTTAGGGTCTCTTCGGCTTGTTGTCGTCGCAGACTCTCATGCTGTCTGTGCAAGTCTGCTTCCTGCATCTGACGGTTGAACTCGTTCTGAAGTTGGGTAGTGTGAGCCTCAAACTCTAGGCGGAGTAGTTCCATCTGCTCTGCATACTGTGTGGCTAGTGTAGAGATTTCTGCCTGCTGCTGCTCTTGCCCATGCTGCATTCCTTGCATGAATGCCTGCTGCTGTAGGCGTTGGAAGTCTTCCACTTCGTCCATGGTGCTTGCGCTTCTTGTGTCTGTTGTTGTTGGTCACAGGCCGTCACCTTGCTCTGATACCATGTCAAGAAATCTGGAACACTGATGGGTGAAAGCACACTTGGACACAAGATTTAGCACACACGATTAGTTAGCATATACATATACACATACATCACATGGAGAAGTATGTACAAAGATCTGATCCACACAGCTCACTCACGCTAAGTCTGGAAACCAGACGCGTAGTAGTAGTAGGAGTTGTAGNTGATGGTCCTTTAAGTAGTCTTGAGGTAGGTCCCACTTTGGATGCTCCTGGCTGGGAGGTTTACAGGGAGTTGCACAACCCCTTGGGGTGGTTACATAACCACCTGGGTGGTTACATAACCTCCTGGGTGGTTGCATAACTACCTGGGTAGTTGCACAAACCTCCAAGGCAGGTGAAGGGCATCAGGAAGATGAAGGGTCACCAGGGAGCTGAAGGGTCACTGGCAGCTGAAGGGTCACAGGCTGCCAGTGAGTAGTGCTTACTTCTCTCCAGTGAGGACATGAGCTCCACACCTCAGAAAACTTCCCTGTAGGATTTGGAGGCCTTTTTAAGGAGAACCCGGCCGCTGAGACTGGTAAATCTCAACAGATTCCATTCCCCATATTCCTGTTGAACTTTCTGGAAAATGGTCGAACTTATTAAATTTCTAGCTACAAATGCCAGCTTTAGTTGGTACTTATGTTCAGGAATTATCTTTGTAATAAAATGACCATTTCAACTTACCTCAACACACATGTATCTTTCTAAGAGAGTGAGTCGACACGGCCGCAAAAAAAACGGACTCGGGTGTAAATGAACAAATTATTCAAGAATTTTGAGTGTTCCCCTCGTGCTAATTCGGTCTCTATCAATCGTGAAGCCTAAGGCTTAAGCCGATGGGCCGGCCATTAGTTTTGCACTAATCTCCAACATTGGTCACATTCACTGTGTCCTCATAACTTCAATATCATGCCCAAATAAATTTCATGATAATTTCAAACATCCATGCTTGTGGGGCTTGTGATTGCGTGCTTGGTCACTTGTGAGCTCATGATCCGTTTCGTGTCATGCAAGCGGAATTTTGTAACAGCAACCGTTGTCGGTTCTATCTTGAGAAATGTGGCTGGACTTCACCTATGGTGTCAAGCTCACCTTGGGTGTGACGCAGGAGATGAAACTCGCTTCATGCTGCACATCAAGGCCCACCTACCTGCTATCACTCACTACTTGTTCTTTTTAAGTGTGAGCTTCTCAAATCCATGGGATTTCTCACCCTTTCTCTCCCTCATGCCCTCTCCATCACATTTCTCCAATAAATACTTGTACCAATGCTCTAAGGAGAAGGTTCTCTCTCTCTCTCTCTCTCTCTCTCTCTCTCTCTCTCTCT